>BEXV01000010.1:97625-130376 GCA_003118195.1 Hemicentrotus pulcherrimus | reverse complement strand
AAGAGATAGAGAGAGACAGGCGTCTCAACTCGTTAATTCTTTTCAGTCTTGCCAATAGTCCCGATGTATAAGGAAAGAAATACAAACATTAAAGATCTTTATATCCCCGATACAAGTGATTGATATCCATGTGATGGGCTTTTACGATTTATTCTGATATATATTTGCCTTTGTTTATACGTAAAAAAGAGTCATGTTCATTGTCCGTCTTTTAGCTTAACATGTTGCTCATTCACGAATGAAATGATTGAGTTCTGACTCGACCAAATCGTCATAAACAGGGGTAAACAGTATCACATCATTCTCATTTCTTCATTTGCCATTATCAGACCAAATCAATATACAGTGTTATAGAGGGCAATGCAGTTCAATTTAACTGTATTACTACCAAAGCACTGAACATTATAATATGTCAAGGAGGCCTATATGTAGTTTTTACTTTCCTTGGAAGTAGGCTCCTCTTACCTTGTCATTTTACTCGAGATGGTTGGGACCTACCACGGGTCTTCGAATCATCTTCACTGGAGGAGTCCCATCGGGAGAATGCATCAAGTACATATCTGGAATCGTTGACCCAGCCCGGGGATCGCATCCCAACTTGATGCATCCTCCTTCCATCCTTCTCCTCCTACCGTTCTCATGAGATGGATGAATCTTTAGTTATACCATTAGCAGCATGGATGACCCTAGGAGGGTTACATGGGTACATAAACATAATCTTGACTCAGTGCACCCTTCTCCTTCCTCTTATTTCTATCCTATTATTATGATGAATCTTTAGTCATGTTAGTTATTTAAAAAAACAAGCAATAAACAACAACAACAACAACAACAACAACAATAATCGAGCTAGTGATGGGATCATATCCCAACTTGAAGCATTCCTCTTCATCCTCTTCCAACTCACATGCATTAGATGGATACAATGTTTAGGCACCATGCATGATACCAACGAGAACGTACATGAGTGGGGGTAGAATGAAATCGCATCACATCTTGATGAATCCTCTGTTATCCTCCTCCAATCGTTATGATGAGATGGATTAAATACCCCAGAGAACATTGGTGGTCTAGTGATGGTATAGGTACATCGAATCATACTCCTATGGCCACTATCCAATGATGGTAAATTTTTCGTTACCTTTTATACCAAAAGCGAGCGTTGGGACGTAATGACACCCATATTCAGCCATACCCTTCTTATCTATGATTACTTTGATTAGGGGAGAAGTCTTTACTTATATCTGACAGTGGTCCTGAAGAATTTGAATAGAGCCTTTGGAGACATTATATATCTATGTTCCATATATTTTATATACGCTTCAGGTGAACTGAATAAAACACCTCTTAAACTTGTATTGTATACACCCATCTTAAAAGATAATTTTCTTTTTAATTTAATTTTTAAATAACAACTATCTATGGCAACCATTATTGATTACTTGATTATTAAAAAAAATGGATATAGGTAAATCGAAGATCTTTGACAAAATAGGAAAACGAAATCAGTGTGTTCTTTCCCACCCACGAGAGTTTGTAAAACTGAAGAGTTCGTTGTATATTATATTACAGAGTCAATAATCCTCATGTCCTCAATTGCCCTTTAATTTTTCACCCATTACCCTCCCATTAGGCCTTCTCCTTTCTTTAAACCCACGTGATCTAAGAGTAAGGATGTTACCAAGAAACTCATTGGCCACATCCCGCAAGGAAGATTATCTCCAGCTCTTCTTTGAAGGGGTGGGGGGGGGTTGAGTAAAATTATACCAATCGAACGATGATTATGATAAATTCAACTATTTAGAATAAAAAGGTCAATAACATTTGCGTTTTGCCGATAAGCCACCCCCCCAAAAAAAAAAAAATTCTTTGTTTTTTCTATTATTTTGGGATAGTAATAGTTTTTGTTCGTATTTCATGATATTGATCTTGTGGAGAGGTAGTGAATCATTTCATTGGCCCACCGAAACTCTCAGAATATAAAGTAAATGATGTGGATTTTGTTCACATTTTGCAGTATCTATACGAAAATATAAAAATTTGACGACCAACAAACAAAAATGAATGAGGATGGGGGACACCCCCATATCCCCTCGGGCGACGCCCCTCCTTGGAAGTCTAAATTGCAGGAAGAATTTGAGTGTTTGGCATGCGATCATGGCAATGACCTAGCCCACGCTGAGATCACAGTATCACGTCGAACCGTCTTCATGTTTCAAAATAAATAATATTGTCAAGATCAGGGAATCAACTTGACGTTTTCGTTTAGTATAAGTTACACAACACAGTGGGATATAATGTGCACGGTTAGGAAAGCGAAATGAATATAACATTTACATTCATTATTTGCCTAATCGTTTTCCTTTCTGTCTGCCAAAACATGGCATTCATTATCACCGAATCAAGTCTGATAACTTCCAACTTGGTAAAGCATCAAACATGCTGGGTTCTGTTTCCATTTTATATCTTATCGACTCAGAGCAATGGTTGGTTATAATTGACGATTAATTAATCATGTTGATTAATATGTTGAAATGATATCACATTCGTCGCAAGTGTGTTTTCTTTATTTGTCGTGTTAGTAACATTTGATCTGAATGAGTGACATATTAAATAATCAATATGTTCCTATGATCCATTTTGACTCAAGTGTAACCGTGTAAAAAGATTCGTCAATGTTTTGATTCATCCAGTATTGTAGAAATTAATATCATAGTCCAGATCAGCTGCTGGAAGTATAGTTTAACTTACTTCTCCGCGACGTTTCGCTAGTTCCTACTGGCTTCTTAGCCATGACTGTATAGAGTTATGTACCTATTCCATTTCTCCTCTGAAACGGTCTCATTATTAACTCATATGCTGGTTTCCGCTATTCAAGTTTAATACCAACACTGCAAAACTTGCATGCTGGGTAAAGACTACTTCTAATCATTGTTGTTATACAATCATCATAAACCTTAATTTGCTAATGATGCTCTCGACATGCACCAGCATAACTTTTCATATTCTGGTCAAAACAGTCATTGAAACTCATGCAAACTGAATCAAAATGCGAGCCCCAGTTGATACACTTATAATTGTGTCATTAAACAAGTACCACCCACCAGCACGACCACTAGTTTGTTCTTCGCTATTTCGAAATTAAATTGGCCACCTTCAGGTATATACATGGATGTCATTGCCCTATTCGAGAGATAACATTACCTGAGGTATCTTTTTCATGAATTAACTGTGGGAAGGGGGGCGCTTTAAAAATGCGCCCCTTAAATCACTTGATGATAAATGCTAATTCTGTGAAAACGGAAGGAGCCCTCTCAATTGGTTTGTGGAATGGAGCAAAGACTATGTCACCACATGTATGAACTGATGGCAATGACAACCGCATTAAATGACTAGTGGTGCCAATGCCACCACGTACACAGTCAAAATCTGCTAAAAAAAATAGGCCAGCATAATGATCCATGTCATTTTCATGGTCGTAGGTGCATTGTACAATTTCACTAGAGGGGCACTTTATGACTGTGTACACATCGTCCTAATTTGCGAATTGGTAAAAGCGCGTGCCGATTATGATTTCAAAGAAACAACTTTATATCACTACAACAGGGTAACTGGGGCACATTAAAATTCAACCGTCAACAACCAATAGTATGATTAGGCTTCGTGGGTTTACATTGCCCCTATAATATACCCCCATTTCGCTGCACCTTTATCATGTTTATGCCCGCATCCTGTTAACTTTGAAAACAAACGAAAAAGAATCAGCGGAAGCAAGCCACCATAATAGCCGAGGTAAGCTCCCTTTATCATCAGTTGTTTGTGAGAGAGTTGATATACCTGCAGTTTGTTTCAGGCTGTCACGCAGTGCTGTTGTGGTAACTTTGGACTAATTGGAATTATATCTCAATATCGTTGTAACATCGACTGGTACTCATGTATAGCGCCGTGAACAGAGATAGGAATGTTAGTGTTACAGTGGTGGACATACCGCCAGAAAATGATTCGGGTAAGAAACACAATTAGTATTCATTATTCCTCATTTTAAATATAACAACTACGTTTTTCTTATGCGACAGATATTGGTAACTGTTTCGTTTCCCATTGCCCTTTTCCTCTGCGTTATGAAACGGTTTATCAAGTTTTTGGATGTGGGTTACTCTTTCCAAGATGATGGCATTAACTTCGTGTTTACAAAAAGAGCCAAGGTGCATCTTGGTATATGTAACAAATCTGTTTAATAATAATATGAAAATGACATTTGTAGCCTACCCTGTGCGCTCAACCATTACTCTATTTGAAGGGGTGCAATTTGTCTGCAATTATACATTTAAAGATATTTGTATTGATCTTTAACAGAATGTCTTTTTGTTCCTATCATTAATCTAATAAATACATTTTTAAACGTCTATACTCAGATAAGTTTCTGGTCTGTGTTGGTGTTATTAGAGTAAAAACATTCGTTGGTGATGTGTACTATACAACAAACAAAAATGCAGTCATATTTTTAATAAAATTAACTCTCTCTCGTTCCCTAGGCTTAACCAAGAGAGAGCTGTCTTCCGAATCTTAGTTTGCATAATATTTGTTAAATTTGTTTCGAAATAAAGCTTGAACCTTTTTAAACGGATTTCTTTCTTTTTATGTTATGAAATTAGTTAATAGTCCCTACAATCTTCCTGCTACACCCAAGGTCGACTATATATACAGTTAACAATCATACGTGTGATATTTTACCAGCTTTCTGTCAAGGGTAGGTTTCTTGTGTTAATTACTACAATAATTTACTCGTTTTGATAACTACTTTGCCCGTTATCTCTAATGATCACGTGATATGATTTCTTTTTTCCTGAATAGTTTCGGAAGGTTAATTCATTACATTCTTTTACTCTTAATTTACCATAAACAGGCGAATAGTATGTTATATATACATGTATAACTTTACACCAATAATCTACTTTTGGAAAAAAAAAAATCGAAATTGACAGTTAATAGGTAATTATTTATAACATCCAGATCGTTATATCGAGTAATCACGTCATAATTTACATATATATTCTAATATTCATTTTCGGAATTTACGTTAATGATATTAGACACGGCAGAAGTTTATCTGAATGTTTTCTTTGTTTAATTTACCACAAACACGTGGCTTACATATGTATTTTTCTGTACGTTTAATGATTCACGATGTACTCGGTATTAGCATAAGCTTTTATTGAGTATTGTAAATTATATACCTCACTTAAGGAATCCAGCCATCTGATTGGTCGTTACAATTGTGCTATTTCCCTCGGCATGCCTCGGGAAATAGCACAATTTTAACCTTCCCTTGAGCGTATAAAAACAACTATTTCTCTCAAAGCAGTCATTAATACTATACTATTTATTAGAAACTAGAATTTTGAACTGTGTATCGAAGTACGTGCAACTCTACATTGGGGTATCCAGTCTTTTTATTACCTTTTTTTTGGGGGGGGGGGATGATTTGATGAATTGAACACGAGTATATTTATGCTGACTGACTGTTAGTGTACCGACCAATATTTTTGATGTCTTTGGAGAGGCACTTACCAGAAATGCCCCCCCCCTACTCTCTCGATTGGGCTAACGTGCCCCCCTATAGAATTTGTTAACTTTCTTTTGGATAATAAAATGATTGTGTCAGGGAGCGCTTCATCCCTAGAAAAAAAAGAAGGTTTTTTTCTGTGAAGGAATCACGACATAGTTCTGAAATGTGCAGCTAATTCGCAGGCCAAGCTTGAAATTATGTCTGTACCTGCTGACAACAGCCAATCGAACTCTGTCTGTCTCAAATTAACCCTGGCATTTCACCACCAGCTATTCTCACTAATGAAGGCTCAATTGGTGTTCCAAAAATAGCGCAGTTCAACATACCTTGCATACATGTTCCCCCCTGCCCTCAATATTACTGACAGCTTTGATGATTATGAAATTCATAATGGTCATAGGCTTACATGGATTGTATAATAATGCAGCGAAAAGAAATGACTTAATAACTGATTTAAACTTTTGAATGATGAAGTTTTTTTTTTATTATAATCGCATCATTCAGATTAATTTCAACCTATATTTACTTAATTATTCAACAATTTTTTTCCTGGGATATCTATCGTATTCGTATGCAAGTCTCAATTTCTCAAATTGTTAGTCATGTACATGTGTACGGCTCCTCGTTGTTGTGCACATGCATTGTCGAACGTCATTTTTCTGTTCACAATAGTGACGAAATAAAAATGACACAAATAATGACATACGATACATATTATATAATGTAATAAATGACATGTGTGGTTTTTCTTGTTATCCGTTTCCCCTGCTGCCAATGCTTCTCTTCCAGACGGTATTATGCGTGTCTTTTGCTAACCATAATAATGACAAAATATCTTGACCCGAATGAACGAAAAAAGGTAGCATGAAGAAACTGGAGTTGGGGATATGAATAGACAAAACCATAGATGTGGCTTTATAATATGCTATGGAAGCATTTCAGAACGATGATAAATGGATGCAAGTGTCATAGAGATTTTACTTCCAACTTCTAGCGACAATGGTTTTCAGTAGTACATTGCCTTGTTTAAAACTATTCCCTATTCATTTCCTTCACGATAAATGATTTTAAAATTACAGTAAACGACGAAATTATCCATACCCCCTGTAGAATTGATCTCTTTCTTTGCGTAACTCAATAATGAAAGGTGGACCTTGTTGAATACTTTCAGATGTAAGATTTAGTATATCACATTCTCAAGAAACTAAAATCGGGACAAATCACTTTTCCCATACTTAAAAAAGTTACAAAACTTGGTAAGAGTATGCATATTTTAGTTGTTAAATGTATGTCGGCATTTGGAGACTGTCTCTTTAAAAAGTTTCAATACCAGTACTCAAGCTCCTCTGTAAGACAAAATTCTTCTTTTCTTTTTCTTTTTTAAAATATAATACCCTGGATACGTCTTGCGTCTTTTATTCCTCGTGGCACTGACGTAAACAAGGAAAGTTTGCCATGTTTTAGTTTCACTCGGTACAGACCAATTATCCATTACAGATGTTTCTTCAATTGTATGGTAATTATCAGTGGCGAATCCGCTCATTTAATCTCAGGAGGGGCAAACCATCTCAGTTGGGTATGAAAGTTTAGTAATAAAGGAAATTATTTTTAAGCCCTGGTTTGTGTTCCGCGGTGGTATTTTGCAAAGAAAAAGAAAACAAAGTATATTTCAAGTGCAGTTACTTATGATTCCCTAATAAGCTAATTACAACTATATTGAAAGTTGGCTGCACCCCTGATAGGGGGGGGGTGGGTGTATCTGTCAGGGGGAATTTCCCCATTGCCCCCTCCTTCAAGTACGCTAGTACATTGTAATTATCAGTATTGGTTTCGGTCTCCAATACTGATAATATGATCTGATGCTTAATCCTTATGGTACTCTGAATCTAGTCTCCTGAAATGCCAAACATGATATCCCAGCTATCGCTAGGTCAGTCAAGGCATCGATAGAAGGAGTGGTCTTTAGAGATCAATGCGGTTCTGTGATCAGGGGAAGAAGAGACGCAGCTTGACCTTTTGTAGATCATGACTTTGTACTCACGAAGAAATTTCGATTCAAATTTGTACCCGATGATGCAGAGTTTAACATTTTAAATGGACCTACATGACTTTGTTAGGGTTCGACTCTCAAGGTTCATTACGTTGTCTTTCCTAGTGAGGCCTTGTCCAAGTTACAATACAGTTTTGATGAGGCTACACAAATAGGTCAAATTTCTCTGATATTGCAAATGTAGCAAACGAATCACTATTTTAAGATGATGCATTATCTCTTTTTTCCCTCATTATTGGAGTGACAGGGGGATTGAAAAATTAAGATATCTTGGTCATGATACGATATTTATACCCTTTACCAACCTCTCCTGTATAACGTACATGTACATGTATGTCCGGAGGTCAGCTGCTATCTTACATATAAGCATAAACATTGTATTTGCTTTCTTGTGTTTTTGATTTTTAATTTATGCGGTTATATCTTTACGTAGTACTATATTTGAAGTAGACGTTTCGTTGTTATTGTTGTTGAGAAATTTCCAAAACATGAACAGGGGGGCATTCGATTTCCTTATTATGTTGACTCCTATAATGTGATTACAATAAATTGATTCTGATCCCGAATATCCCCTTATTTGTTGACAACAATTAAACCACAATGATAGCACGATCTCTTGTTTTTTTCTATTAAAAACATCTGACAAAATAATATCCTCTTCCTGTCTGGGTGTTTTTAGAGACGAATTTGTTTTGAAGTGGATGAAAGACTCTCAACATGGATGAGCTCTTTTGTTTTGTCAACAAACATGTTTTAATTTCGATAATTTTTTTTTTCGCGAGGATTTTAAAAACATGGGCAATCATCTCTAAGAGAACATAAACATGAAGTTTAGCAGATATGCTCCTCATATGCAGCGCAGCAGTGGCGTAGCGAAGGGGGCGCGAAGGGAAAGGGCCCCATAGAAATAAATAGATAGAGAAAGGAAGGAGAGAGAGAGAGAGAGGGGGAGGAGGGGGTCCCAACTCAGGAGCCTTGCTCTATCGCTNCCCCCCCCCCCCCCCATCACAAAAAGTACCCTCTAAATGATAATACCCAGACTACGCCACATGCCTTGCAATATTTGAATTTAGAAATAAATCGAGTCGCAGCGGGAATGACTTGGCTCTTGGTCCCAGGGAACCATGAGAGGCTGTTTAAAATGTCACCTCCCCTGTAACCTCATGTCACTGCGCCGTCGTTATGGACATGAGCGGAAGGGTTTTGTCCGTTCGATTAACTGGTGAGTGACATACTCTATGTTGGCTTGGTAATGCGGTGTAATATGGCTGCATGGAGAGCTGAAGATTAATTTGGGAACGGAAACAGGGGGAGAGGCGTTGAACCATTTTTTTACAGAGTGAAAGAAAGAGAGAGGGAGGCAGACGGACAGAGGCATGTATATCAAGAGAGAGAGATAGAGAGAGAGTAAAAGGATAAAGAAAAGGGAGAGAATGAGAACTTGTGTTGCTTGCGTGTGTATGCTTGTATGTGCGTGTGTGTGTGTACATGTATGAGAGAGAGAGAGAGAGAGAGAGAGAGAGAGAGAATCTACAATTTTTTGGAACCGGACTCTGACTATTGCGTAAAAGAAACTGAAACGATTTTGTTTAGGGATGAGTGAGAAGCAAAATAGACCTACGTGAGCCTCGATTAATCTTAAAATCAAGCTTGAAAATCTCCCAGTATTTACAATAGAGGAAGTTATTAGGAACTCCGTCCATTCATGTAACATAATAAAGTTGAGCAAAATCGGGCGTTATATTGAGAGCAGCTCTTTTAATCCAAGATTCCTGTATATACACACTGTTAAACGATAGAGCCTATACCTTGTCCCAGTAGAGTGTTGTTGTGTTGCATTCGCAATCAACGTAACACCAAACTTTCTCGATTTAGCTACATCAGAGATACCAGCATATCAAACGCGTTTAGTTCATGGTCAGTTTCACTCAGGCAAGATTTAGCCTTGCTTCCAGGAACGGTACTTTCTTTCTTTACTCAGTGTAACGTTTAAAGATTTTGGTTGCGATTGCAATCAAGAATTGTTTGATTAGTCATGCATATATCATTTTATAAAACTATGTTCATCATCCTGTCTGCTTGTCCCCCCCCCCTCTCTTCTGAAGCCGATTGCAATTTGAAAAGAATTAAATACTCATCAAGTAGTTATTTCATTTTGCCGATATATCTTTTCCCGACACCTAGTGGTGGCCATCAATCTTCTTGGAATATTAATCAGTAGCAGATTTTTAAAAAAAGATATTTAAAATAGAGCCTCTTCCTTCTCCTTCCATATTTTCTCTTAGAGAAAAAAAAAGGGGAGATGATCCTCATTTAGATTCTTTTACAGATAGTATCAAGTCTGAACCAAGACTATTTGGTGATAGCATGGTGTTGCATGGTGGTTTGAGCAGGGTTCATGTAAACACTTCGACCCATCTCCCCGAGTATTCCCCGAGAAACCTTCCACCATCAGCTTCTGCATATCAGGTGTCTTCTGATGCTAGCCCTTCTTTACCCGACTGAATGAGTTCACATTGATGGCTCAGTGGTAGAGCAGTGGTCTCGTAACTAAAAGATCCAGGGTTCGAATCCCTTCTCTTCCTTCAGCTTCTCCATATCAGGTGTCTCTGACTGGCCGACTGCATTCATACTGATGGCTCAGTGGCAGGTTAGTCGTCTCGTAGCTGGGAAGCCTAGGGTTCGAAACCCATGTTGATCCATATAGTACCCTTTGGTAAAGCATCGATCCTGAATTACAAAGTCTGTGGGATGTGACTCTAAACCGAAGGTCCACTAGTTGCTTATTTGCTTTATTTACACTCACTTAGATAAATCAGTCGACGACATCATTGGATGTACGGGGAGCCATGTTGCATGTCGGGATACTTTTCGGGATATAAACATAATTGCGTACAAGTCTTGTGTGTCTGTATTACCATACTTACGGTTGGATTTGGGTCCTGCTTACACTAAGATGTTAATGATCAAACTATATATTTTTATATTACATTTATTGGTAATTGTATCAACGATGAAACCAAATAATCGAACACATCTGATTAATGATCCTTTCTTCGTCGTAAATCCGTAAAATTACAACACTGACAGTCTCGATTTGCTTGTATAAAGCATTCCAGATTTTACTGCATTCAAATCGATATTAAAATTGTATAAATCGTGCTGCCTAACGCGCCCGCAGATGCAAGAGGCACTCCGAAAGGATGGATGCCTCGCACATCACAGGCACGGATAAAAAAAGGAGGGTTCGTCGAGGCCAACGTCTTGCGAGCGCATTGGGACGGAGTTAGAGCTCTCTCATGCATACGCATTAACGAATTCTGTTTCTATTGGATGTCGCTTGCTGGTCACGAGGTGGGGGCAACGGGCTGTAACGAGCAAATGCATGAGGCACCCCTCTTTTCAGAGGGGTATTGTATATATGTAAGCCCTGAAGCTTAAAAGTGGGCTTTAGCATTAACAAAATACTGACATGTACTGGGTGTATATACTGCAAATAATAATTATACAGAGAGTATTTCGCATAGATAATGTTACTTTTTTATGACAAGAGGAATAAGCGGTCAGAAATCTTCTTTGCTTTTTATCAAAGCTCAATTGTTTGCATCATAATATTAATATTTTGATATATCTTATTTCTCAAATGTAAAACGGGATTTCGTGTTCATGCATGATGTGGAAACAAGACATTTTCATCTTATACACATTAACTTCATTGGGAACCAAAATTTGTTAACAAAATTATATAGCTATACATGTGTAGCTATAATTACGATTGATTAATTCAACTTTTATAACCATCAATAAATTTCGCGACAATGGGATATTATATCCTTTTTATCTAGAGTTTTTATTCAATGAATTTTCATAGTATTATCCTGAGGATGACGACATAAGTATAAAGATTTTAGGAATGAAAAGGAGGAGAAAAATGCAAGATTAAAATTCACAAGGGTGTCCTACGAACCATATCATACGCTTGTTGCCTTTGCTATCATCAATGTTATGGTCATCTATCTGTAAATACGAAATATTTGGGTGTAAACTCTCCAGTTCTAATGATCCTACTGATGTATTGTTTTTTTTAGATTCGGTCAGTGGAACGTATTTGCTTGGTTGCAAACTGATTTCCGAATATGGAAGTTTGTAAGCTCTATGTTTCCGTTTCCTTACGTTACTACATTTATTTTAGATAAGTGAAAAAGGTGCCCTAACTTATCGATGTGTTCGTTTTCATATCAGTACCCCAGTCTTATACAATCATTCTTTTGATATTACCTTTTTCCACGTTATCACGAGTCTATAACTATTCCTAGAGCTAGTCGCTGTATACATATGAGTTTTGAGGAAACTGAATCCCACTTGATGATGGCCTGCTGAAAAGAAGACACACATAAATCACTTTGCCCTTTAAACCGTCATGGATATTTGGTTGCACTTTTAGCTCGGGTCGTAAAAATTAGATATTCCCTACAACGCTGCTCAAAGGTAGCATACCCCAGAGAATGTATAGATATGACACCATTCCTCACCTACATGCATATCGACATTAATTTATTGCGAAGAGAACATACCATATGTTACAGACTTGTATTCGAGAAATGTTAATACATTTATGTTTGTTAAGAATAATTGAGTGCAATTAATAAGCGCAATATTTATTTATGTTTATTAGTATATTCTATATCAGTGTTTAAACATGCACATTTTAGTTCATGCTTGCGCATTATATTTCATAGAATCTTGTTGAAGTCCTTTGTAGACTCGGCTCCTTTCCAAAAATAGTTATAGTTAAAATCAATGGTAAATAATTATCAGAAAAAAGAATAAGAATTCTATTAACCAAAGAAGCAATTCCTCATAAACTCCATACACTACCGCCACGCTCTCTACATATTGCTTCCCCTTACCTCTTGGACTGAATAATTCAATATACCTTGTCAAAAGTTAAAAGAGCTCCTCTAGTCCAATATGTACAGAATACCAGCATACTCTATGGAACGCATTGATGGTGGCATACGAAGGAAGTGTATATTCCAAGTCCATCTCACTAATGGCCGTTGGTCAGGGTTCTTTCAAGCGTAAAATCACTTTGAACGCCGTATGCTCTCAGTCAACGCACAAAGAGTTCTTGTTTACAGAGTTTGCCTCGGGCCATGGGTTCGGCTTCTCAGGGTTAGGTGGAAAATAAAAGGTGTTTTGGGGTCTTGTACAGGTTGTTCAGGTGTGTGTGTGTCATGGCCGCGAAGGTCTTGACACAGCTTTCGTTCTTTAATAAAGGGACATGTTAGGAAAAGCAGCAGTTTGTCGCAGCTTATACGGAATTCCATTATTTGCTAATGTGATATAGATACAATTTCTGTTTTGAACGCCGTTGTTGGTAATACCAAAACATTTTGCTATGTTTAACCTTTCCTGAATCATCGATTATCTGAATATGTACGTTGACCTCATACTTTCTTTTTCTGTATCTAAAAATAACTATTCGTATTCCTTTTTCTCGGCCATATTACGCTTTGCACTCTACACACGTCAGTTTTGCTCCACCTTTAATCCATCTCTTGCAAAAGTATTAAACTATTCGCAATCGTCAACAATACATTTCGTCGAAAAGTAAGTGCACAACATATTCTCTCAGTCGGTTAATGCTCTGAAAGCATCTTCTTGTACCTCTCATGATCTTCTGCTGATGTGGAACTACCGGTGACCGACCGATCCTCCTGTGTTTGAGATGCAGCAACGCGTGTTGTCAAAAGCTTACGTCGTTGCTTATTCAGGATTTGAGGTTTGTTGATGCTCTTCTCCTCTGCCGCACAAGGTTGTCTTTATTCACCTCTCTCTTATCTCTCTCTCTCTCTCTCTCTTTCTCTCTCTCTCTCTCTCTCTCTTTCTCTCTCTTTCTCTCTCGTCCCCTTTTTATCACTCTCTTCCCCCCCCTTTTACCCGTACTTTATTATCGGCTGTTGTCAACCCGACGTCTTTTCCCGCGGTGTGCCAACCGACGAGTGACGAATCAGTCGAAGTTCTAATGGAAGATCTAATAAGTGATACCATGTTGCCTTTTTCAAGGTCATGGACATTCAAGGTCATAGATGTAAACAGTGCCATATATGGCCAAGTCAGGTAGGGTCATGTGATTACCTCATACTGGCTGCACAGGGTGCATTGCACTTCCAGGGAAACATGTGCTGTTATTTTCTTACATAGAGCATGAATAATTATTGTATGCCTATAATGAACAGAAAGGAATTAACGTTTAGCACAATTATTAATACAAACAAAAATATTGTTGTTATACGTTTGTTACCATACTTTTTTTTTTCTCTCTCTCTCTCTCTCTCTCTTTCTATCATGTCGACCTAACTATAGTACCTTTTTTTTAAAATTGCGCAATATGTTTTTAAATCTCATTGTGCAATTTTCCGTAAGGGGGCCATTATTGATATCCTTTTATAATATTCCCCATATGACTCATTAACGCATTTTTATTGGTCATGTTGGTCATTTTTGGTATTTGGGGCATTTTTGTTAACATTTTTTGTTAGTTAACATCATTGGAACATAGCCATAACGGCTTGTTTATTACCCGTTTCCTCCTGCCCCCCCCTCCCCTCCCCCTTCCGTTTCCCTGAGCCCATGTTTAATACTTTAAATGCCAACAGCATGAAAGTGGAATTGTCAAGAGCTCGTAACAAGGGGGAGGGTACGTGTCTCATCATACACTGTCTCCTGTTTTCAGGCCGAGTTTCATCCCATAACATCCCATTAGACACGATTTATGACAAGAGTGCGTTCAACTTTCGGCGCGGCACATGTTTGGCGGCGGACGGGGGACCGGTTTACTTGAGATGGAGATCTAGGGCAGGGACAGGTATCGAAAGTATTTCGGAATTGCCGGTTTTTTATCCATCATATCAGTTAAAGGATCTGTAAAATGGTCATGGATAAACAGTGTAACGGATAAACAGTGCAATGGAGAGTGTTTAACTTCAGTAGATAGAAATGATATACAACATGCATTATTTTCATGTATGGTCTGACTCTTTCAAAAGATTCTTTCTGTTATCAGATGTATACAAAAATCGCAGAGCCCTTAAGAGTATATCAAATCATTTTGCCCCAATCATTTAAGTGTTGTTTAGAGGAATGTTACATTATTTTTGTATTTACTCTCACTCTCTTCCCTCACTCACACTTACTCTCTTAGATTTTTTAAATACCCTCGTTAACATTTCTAACATTTTACAAACATAGCTGCCAACTTTTTCTTCTTTTTTACTGTATACATTTCGGTGTATAATCTTAACACAATGTTAATTTATTTATGAAGAGTAATTTTGTAAATACCAATATGCGTGAGGATACTTTGGAAATAGACAGCTAACTGAATGGATGTCATGGTGATAATGTTTAGGTTTAGAAAATGGTTATGTCATATATTCGCGAAAGTTGTTGATTTTTTAAATTTTTTATATGTTACATAGAAATTGGAAAGATATAATTTTTTTATTTCATACATCTATGTTATGCCTACCGTACCACAAACCTTTAAAACACGGTATTTTTCCCTCCCTGGGGAGCAGATGTGTATAGATTGCGCCAATGCAATGCGCTTTTACTTCTAACCAATCAATCGTAATTCAGTCGGCTTATTTTCGTAGCTTGTAACTCGCATATTAATATCGCCTCCCGTATACCTCCCGTATTTCAGAAGGGAATTATGTTTATTCTGTGAAGGTCACAAAAGAAGGTTGAAATACATGAAGGAAATGATATTTGCCGGAGAGACGGCTTTAGTTGTACAATATGTTTTCTTTTTCTTATTTGTGTTCTCTACATTGACATATCTCTTTAGATAATGTTGGTAATGCGAGTGGGAAGAATTCAACGGCATGCACTTACGATGCTTAAGTACGGTCGCTATGGTGATTATAGAAAATTATTCGGCTTTTATTTACTTACGACCTTAAATAGCAATAGCTTTCCCGCCGAGGAACGTTACAGATGCCATATTGTCTGTTAGAACCCAGAATAGTCTTCTTCTTTTTTCCCCTCCCCCTTCGTTTATCCACTTTAAGGAAGAGGAGAAGACGGCAAAGTCGCAACAATAGATGAATGCATTATAAATGCTCAGTTATACGTCCAAGGTTTCTCTTCTAAATGTATAGGAGGCACTATATTGGGTAGTTTATCGTCTGGATAATCGTCACTTTAAAAAGGCATTCAATTAATGACTAACTAAATACAGTCTCGCAAAGGGCTGAATGGAAGTAATATTACTATAACAAAGTAATTATACATTTACCTACTTTAGGCTACTGCTAATGAATCTGGCCACCAAATGTGGAAAGTTTAAAAAATGTGAACTTTTATCGCATACATTGTGAAATTGATTGAAGCAAATTCATGAGTAGATGCAGTTCAAAATGTCCTTTTACATAAAGCTAATGCACATTATGCAGGGCAGCGAACGATTCTTAATTGACCCGACTCTGCTTGCATATCGAAATCAATTACACGTCCTTTGTGAGTTTGAAATGATGAGTGATGTACCACTGTATCATACTCAAGCGATGCACTTGATAATAGCTTCCCTGTATCAAGCGGATCAGCTAGTGATGTGGTGTAGCAAGAGCAGGACTATAACAAGGAAACACGAGATACAAAAGTGTTTAAGTTACATGTTTGTCCAAAAATGCTGTGTCCATTGCAAGGAACAATGTCCAATATTTCCCTGCATTAATCTGCCAATAATGTTGTTGTGTTTTGGAGGGGAGGGGGCGGTATGATTATGCTAACGGACGAAACTTAACAAAATTCTCCGAAGTAATTTACTTCTTGACATGTTTCGGATACCCTCTCTGTTCAAGGGTTTGTCAAGAATTCAAGGATTTTTTAATTTTCGAATGACCTCATGCAAGGTTTATATGTATCTTTATGTCATAATGACAACACGAATAGAATGCACGTAAATTCATAGCCAAAACGGTGCTCCCTAAATCCGGTTGTAATTTTCCTGTAGTACAGTTGAATTGGTACAAAGTGAAGAGAACGCTTGCTGAAAAGGCTCTTCGTAAAAAAGCATGAAATCGGCTTTGCATCAAACGTTACCCTTATCCGAGGCCTCCCTTGAATTATTTATTCCTTCTCGACGTGCTTGGATTGGCTTTAGCGTGGGGGAATTGTTGAATATTATTTTCATGCCGATGTTTTGCCCGTCGACCGAATGTCATTACCAATGTGATAAGCCGTATCGGAACATTAGCGGCAGAAGAAGGTATGAAGAGGGAGATAAAGGGAAGTTTTATATTACAGAGAGAGGGGAGGGGTTGCAGAGAAAGAGAGATATATAATCAGATAGATAAAGAGAATACTAGAACGGTGGATAGTGTATTATAAGAAATTGAAAGAGAAAGAGAGAGGGGTTATAATGAATAATGAAGGGAGAGGGGATAATGATTAATAATAACAGAGAGAGAGAGAGGGAGAGAGAGAGAGAGAGAGAGAGAATGTATGTGTGCGTGTGTGTGTGCGTGCGTATGTGTGTGTGAGTGTGTGTTTAAAATGCTACCAGTGACAAATGTTGGAAGAGTTAGAGAGAGAGAGAGACAGAAAGACAGAAAGGAATGTAGAGAGTAAAAGGAAAGAGAAACAGAGAGAGATATAATATAATGAGAGAAAGAACGATTCTGAAGGTAATTAGGCTAGTTGTCTATATTGATATATACATATAGATAGATGGATAGATAGATAGCTATATAGATTGGTAGGTAGGTAGATACATAGAAAATATAAAAAGAGATGCAAAAGTGAGAGGGAGAGAGAAAAAGGGAGGCGTACCACTATGCTTCAGGAAACGTGATTTATTTTGAGTGCCGTGGCGCCGCAATAGCAAAAATGTACAAAATAAACTGCCGTCTACTCTCAGCGTACTACATGTAGTTTTGTTTTGCGTAACACACCCATTTCTCTCTCCTCTATCTCCCCTCTCTCCTTTTTCTCCGACTCCCGAATTCTCTCGCATCAATTAATCTCGATATGTTCTAGCATCTTCTGACCATTTTCTCCGTCTCACCAAGCCGTGGAGGGCATGTTTGTTTTTCATCATGCATCCCTAGGAATTCGCGGAAAGTTAAATAGAAAACAGGAATTACACAGCATTCGTCCTGGCAATTTGAACTTGATGTTTTTGTAGCATTCTATATGAGAATGATTTAAGACCTTTCTAAATAATATGTGTTTGCCATTTTATGGCTTGGTTACCGTTTTATACTGTTAGATTTGATAAATCTACATCCGTTACCAGGCATACTACCCCTCACTGTATTGTTGAATTGATGGTAGCCTTAATGGGACAAAGCTAAATCAGTCTTTGATTAATCAATTCTGAGGAAAGAGATGAATTTACGGCGTGGATGAAATAAGTCGGAACTTGAAATTACCACAAACCCTCTCCAACGACTTAAGGTGGTAGAATTAACAAAATTAAGGTAATCCCTTCGCCTCTAACCCAATACAACTGAGACAATACGACAAAAACTCTGGGGAAAATTGGAAATACCTCGGGACGAATTGTGTCTCGGCGGTTTTTCACAATCATAAACCGAGTCCTTTGTGAAATGATTTACGATGTATTATTCTTCATTAGGGTAAATATTGGAGCCTGTGGACGTAACATCTAATCAATCACGTGTTTTATAAGCGGCCAAAGATGAGAATTTATGTTCAGTTTGAGTCGGCTTCGACCTTGTGCTTATATTCATATACAGCCTGATAGCTACATGCATCGGGACGAAATTGTCGGTTTGACGGATTAGAAAATTTGATATGAATATGTTTCAACCTTTAGGGGAAAATGGCGACATTGCCTTTTGCATACGGAGTTGTTTTGTAGATTTTACAATTTGATGTATGAATTAATTTCGTGGATTCATTTCGAAGACAGCTCTATCAAAATAGAATTGACTGCATGGATTTATGTTAAGATTACCATGATTATTTGTCGAAATAGGTAATGTTTTTGGAATGCTAACTCTTGTAATGTCATGTTTAAAATTCGATGTATACGGGAATCGG
The DNA here is from genome assembly GCA_003118195.1 of Hemicentrotus pulcherrimus. Lineage (NCBI taxonomy): Eukaryota > Metazoa > Echinodermata > Echinoidea > Camarodonta > Strongylocentrotidae > Hemicentrotus > Hemicentrotus pulcherrimus. Next base: position 111,681 of record BEXV01000010.1, on the reverse strand, counting down.
GGCTTATAGAAGAAGAGCAAAAACTTGTGTCCATACAAATCTTTGAAAATTTGAAAAGTTTATGAACATAATGCAGTGGACACTTTGTTTCGAAAATTATCTGAAAATATAATTGGGATCTTTAACTTATGCACACTTTGATTACTATTCGTCTTTTTCACGTTCACCAAAGAGATTCTTTATAAATTAAAATGTAATAAAAATGACAAATTCATCCAAGCATGAATCTTTTTAAGTTCACTGTCTCTTTTCCACTTTTCTCTCCCTCCCCCTCTCCCTCTCTCTCTCTCTCTCTCTCTCTCCCTCCCTCTCTCTCATCTCTTGGATGCAGAGGTGTAGGGTAACCCCCTCTCTTCGCTGACTCACAGCCGATAAAGATCAGCACCTCTCTGACGCAAAACCATCGAAAAGTGGGTAACCGCGAAAACCTTGCTACGTTGTACAATAATTATTTCTAAAATATTCTCCCCTATGTGCTAATGACGAGGGATGACGATATTGGAAGCATTGGGAAGTCATATTAATTGATGATTGTGCTCATTAAAGATAACAATTATTACTGGTCTTGAATTTGTCTTTATAATGAATCCGTTTAGAGGTTTTGGGAAAGGTTATGTATGACATAAACTTGAATATCAAGGGCATTTGAGATCAGCAACGTTATACATGTTGACAGAGTCTGACTGCCATCAATTCATATACAGTGAAAAACTTTACTCGTGGATATGAATCAGTTGAACTACAGACATACATGCACATTTCTATGCTAGCCAAATTTGCTAGACATATTTGAGTTATTTCTCATACTTTCTGATTTATTTATGCATTTTAAGAGCAGTCACTGCGTCACATTGGTAATGAATATATTTCCTTAACGATGAATACAAATATTGAGAAAACTCACAAATTATTATCCACCTTTACCAGAATCATTTCACATTCTCATGAAAGTTTTCTGAAGAGTGATGCACGATGTCTTGTTGAACATGTTTAGATGGATAAGGAGTGGGCAATTTCTAGAAATGTTACCCTTCCCTTGTCAGTAAATATAACAATCTAATCGCAAAGTAGCAGTAACAGCAGCAAAAAAAGCACTTCCACACTTTCCCTTAAACTCTTCCAAAAATGAAGCTAGCAAAACCTCCCTCCACAATCTCCATCGGCAAAAATAAAACCGCAAAAACGAGAGGGGGTGTATTAAAAAAAAGCATGGAGGAGCACAAACCGATAAATTCTCCTTGCAAGCTACTTGCAAAATAGCTTTCTATGAAGACAAAAAATCATTCTCACTTTCTATCAGCGTCTTTAAAAATCGAATCCATGATTCATTCCCCATTTTTTAGCACAATAAACCGCAAAAAAAAAAGAGAAAAAGAGGAAACGAAAGGGGTGTATCATAGAAAAACATGAAAGAGGCTCAAATTCAATGTTCTCCGCGATCGTGACGTCAGACCATATCTTTCAGTTCTGATGTCGTTCATGCTTCCCCAACGCCGCTAGATTGAAAACCACGCCCTATATCGATCTCCAGGGACCGCTGTCATCATGCGTGAAGAAATTGATGATACATTCGTAGGTTTAAAACGCAAACAGATCGGTCCGTTAGGAGTAACTATGGGATGCTATCTTACAGTTTGATTTTGTATTTGCCTCTTTATCTTACTGATGTAGTTCTGTGCCAAAGCCTAATCTCATGTATAATTTTGTCCCTTGTTGATTTCTCTTGGTTAATCACGTTCAGTATTGTTTTAGATTCTCTGTTACTAATCTAATTTTTGTATTTGTTTGTTTGTTTATATTTTATGTTTTGAAATAATTTTAATTCTGTTATGTCATCATTATAATCACTATCTTCATTGCTGTCTTTATTTTCAATTATCCTCATTATAAACATGATCATTACCATCATCATCTTCGTCTTTATCTTCCTTAGTGCGATACACATCTTCACCAGTACCATCACTCTCACCAACGTTGTCGTCTTTGTAATTAAAACAATCTTCATCATTATAAACGTTCTTGCAATCAACCTGTTCCTACTTCTCCTCACCATCAGTACTATCCTCATTACCCTCAGAAAATATAGAATATTCTTGTCTCTATCTCTGGTTTTAGCTTTGGATTCGACCACCAATGCCCAGTGTCACATGCCGGATGAGGTTTCTAACCGCTTTCTCCAAACCTAATCCCTACCCGTTTATCTTGTCACTCCCTTCATTTGCTAGGTGTGTAACACGACGGGTGCATAACACGTTGTCATGGCAACGCGGAAGGGGAATCGGTGAAATATTTAAAAACCCTTTGCCACCTTCAGATTTTGTATTGATTGATATGGTATCGATCCAGTGCGATGGTTGAAAGCTGAAAGCCAAGAGGCACGTCGCTCACTGGCTAGAGTCTATAGCTTTCCGAGATAAATGCAGGGGTATATCATCATTATCTTTCTGTTTTTGCGCACGACTAAGAATGTGCATCGAGACTTATTTCATTAGTTGTGATATTCATATTTTTCAAAAATGATGTTACACACTGATTTTCCTTAATGCCATAGAGCAAAGTGTTCGATCCGTTGAGTATACGTTTGACAATAATCTCCAAGAAATGCAATAAATAGTTCGGGTCATATTGAACAGTTTTCAACATCCATTTTGGAAAATATTGTAAAGTAAACGTTAAATGAAAGTCAGCAGGCTGTATATTTGAGAATAAAACATTAGTACTAAATTTGTAAATGTTCAGGAGCTTCTGATGTCCTCTTTATTTCGCTATCTTGGGATGGGTTGGCTCAACTGATCTTTGTAAGATGATATACTATTGTCTAAGTGGCATTAACCTGTGAGCATGATGGGAGAAGGTGTGCAGCGCGTTGTATAATTATTATTCAAGCAAATCGCGCTATATCAAAAACTTTTTCCATTGGATTTGATTAAGGTACAATTAAACTTTTGCCGATTTGCTTGAACTTGTAGTGCTATTATGATAGCTACAGTAATTTAATTGATGACTTATTCTTTTTTTAAACTGTCTAAGAACATCATTGAAAATCCATCTCATCGTAATGAGGTGTATGGATAGCTGTATCTGCTCTGTATGCAATCCCATATTATCATAATGAGATAGTATACGATCTATCCAGTCCGTTTGAGTCACTGATATGAGCATTGTATGTCTGTCGGTATACATCCAAGCAAGCCTTCTCACTTACACCTAATCACGATACAAGGTAATGAGGGGGATGTAATAGCATGGAATGTGCATAGGCGGTTAATTACCTGAAGGATGACTTGCATTTATACGAATACTTCTGTCACACCGCCTAGCCGACTATACTCATCGACTCTAAACCGACCGATTTTGGGCTATTCAGGGTAATGTTAATCTTTTGTTCGGTCTGGTATCGGTCTCGTTTGTGTGACTGAGGCATCACGGTGATATAGGAATCTGTGCTCGCAACTCGGAAAGGTGCGGTCATTTCTTCCCAAATCGTTGCATACATTTTCTATATTTTACAAAAAGGCGGTTTGTCACAATTTCCTCTCTGTCTGCTTATTCAATGTGCTTTCTGAATCTGATATGCCATTGTCTTTCCAACCCACTCCCTTATCTTCTTCTTCATCCCTTCTCTTTATACCATCTTCCACCCTCCCTCCCCTCCTCTCTCTCTCTCTCTCTCTCCCCGTGTTCCTAGTACTAATAAATTGCGAGATGATTTTATTGAAACCACAACATCGGTCATAACATTGAACGAAATAAATGCATATGCATTCTTCTACCTACAATACCATTGACAATTTCTCCTGTACTTAGTAGGCCTATCTCATATATTACGTAACAGCGCGTAAAATAATGCAAGCAGCAGCTTCATTAATAAACGAATAAATGGAAGTGCATCCCCTTATTCTTAGTTACGGAGATAAGATCGTTATAATTATAATTATCTTCATATATAGCTTTTGGAATGATGATGGGTCAAGCTCACATACTTTCTCTGGAATGTCTTAGCGGGCGACTGATACAGGGGATAATATCTTATCCTCTGCATTGATACCACTCAGTATATTTAGACTGTATATCAAGAAGTCTATGATAGGCCTGCCAATTATCATAACTTAAGCGGTATCGCTGTTGATACAGTCGATCTATATGTATTAATTACTGAAAAGCGTCCCCCGTGGTGACCGAAATATGAACGCACGGCCGCCATCTTGGAATCTAACCACGTTTCAGCCGGCAGGGATTTTTCCTCTTCAAAAGTGACATCAAGGTATAAATAAGAAAGTTCGTACTCATTCTGAACCATGCATCAATTTAACAAAGAATTAAATAATTTTATGAGTCCATCAGCGTTGCAGATTATTTATATTCCAGACATAATACGTATATTAATATTTAGATTAATGTTTAATTACATCTTAATAAAAAGCGAGTTTCAAAATGATATCATGAAGGTGATTCACACGACTGTGGGTTTCTAATCTCTCCGGACAGTTGTAATTACTTGAGTACATCCAACTCGCCACCCCACACCATAAGATTCACACTCCTATTTCTCGCTGGGGGCGATCTAGGGCAAATATTTGACTTCTCCTTGAGTTGATACCCTCTTTGAACTGAATCGGTTGAGAGCCAGAAGGGTGTTAACAATCTTGCCTTATCTTCCTATACGATTAAGAATGGGTTAATACTCCAATGAGCGTAATGAGGGCATATGAGTTGATTCATAAATATTAACACCTTTCTTCAGGGGTGGGGGCTTCCCAAGTAGGCCTAAATATAGGTCTGCCGAAATTTATTCGAACGTCAATTTTGAGAAGGCATAACACCTCTTGACCCCCTTTTGGCAGTGCTAATGAATCTTCAACGAGTTAAATTGACCAATAAAATTATGACATATTATTTATGACAAGTAATTCCTTAGCTATATTAAAGGCAGAATGTACGATGATTGTCATGTCTGTCTTTGTAATATGGCGTTGAAAGGTCTTCCACTTCTACTGGTTGATTACAAATTTATAAGCAGACTAATCACACTTTATGTTGTGAAACAACTGACTGCATAAAAATTATAGTATGTATTTTATTTTTTAATGATATGTTTCGATCTACCATAGATAGCTTCGCGGAACTAACAAAGATCTCTAAATGTTGTTTTTTTACTAGTGTTATACAATATACAATGATTTAATAATTACAGGCACATAATATATTGTAATAATAACTATGGACAATGATATCAGTGTCAGACTTCCGAATGAAATGAAAACACGACAATGAACTCTTAGAAGGGCATTCAAACTAGAACGTCATCACAACATTTTTGTGTGTGATATAATTCCCTTCAATACTCATTATCCCGTTCATTCAGGAGTAAGTCAGAGAAAGGAAAGAAGATGGTGATTCAAAGAGAGGGGGAGGAAAGGAAAGACAGACACAGCGAAAGAGAGAGAAAGAGAGATGAAGAGAGAGAGAGAGAGAGAGAGAGAGAAGGGGGGGGATGGCGTTTTCCAATTTTGCAGTTACTTGAACAAAGATAATTCGACGTAATACGATGCGACATGGCGAGCAACTGATATCAAAATATCTTTGAGTCCACTCCCGCATCTAATTTCGAAAAATGTTACACTACCACAGCCACAAAACGATCGGATTACAGGAAGAAAATGAGTAAAAACTGCTGCAATAACAGCGTTTCAGACCGTTTAATTCTCTGTTAATATAATTTAAGACATTTTCAATAGTATACAGTTTCGAGAAAAAACTAAACTATATGCTAACACTACTGTCTTCATTACAGGGAGGAAAAAAACAAACGAAAAAAAAAGGGGGTGAAATTTGTACAATAGAAGCGTCCTGAATGGTCTGATTCTCAGTTGCACTTCATCATTTGCGTTTTTTCAACAACCAAAAACAGTTTCTAAACTTTGTAGATAAAAGGTTATGAAAATTATGATTTCATTATGAAGTCCTCCTATGCTCCTTCAAATTACTATGACGCGTAATTAATCTTTCCTTCCGAGACTTCCAAATCTACCTGATCTTAAGGGCTTTCGCTCGTAATTTTTCTCATGCTTTATTAGACATGATAGGATCATATAGGGTGCGATCAAAATCCTCCCCCTTTCCTCTCTCCCGGGGCCTCATTCTGCCTGGGGTATCACGTGACTCACTATGTTATCGCGTTATGAGCACGTGAATAAACATGGCCGTCATTAGGGCGTATTAACATGGTCAGTGCATGGTATTACCTTGTATGGACAACACTTGATCACCTTGAAACCTGGGCTTGTATTTTTATCAGCTTGCATATAGAATAATTTCTTTCTTATGTATTTATAATCAAAGTGTTTGTATATTTTGTTAAAATGTATCGGTTGTGTGTGACATCAGAATGTATATGTGGGAGGGGGTATTACTGGTATGTGCAAGATCATTATGGTAATCCATGGTGGGATGGATGTTAACTATACTAATAATATTGACGTGTATTTCTATAGTGCTATCTACTACAGATGCATTCCCCATTGTTGAGGTGCTTTGTATAGTTTGAATATGTAAAATGTTACTGAAAATGCATATATTAATTGAGAGGATAATGTCTGAAATATAATCAGTCAATATACAATTAACATTTTGGTCTGAAACCACTTTGAATTATTCATCGAAACTCAAATGAAAGATTAGTTTTTTTTTGTTATTATACATCAGTTCTGACTGGTTTGGACAATTATTGTTTAAATTCCATATACTAGAAGATGAAAAGTCTCCTTGTTGTCATTGTTATGTTTTGTAATATGATAAATACTAGCATACCTAATGACGCTAAAGCGTCACGAACGATAAAGCTTGACAGATTGTGCAATTTAAGCTTCATTTTGCAAAGAGAGGGAGAGAGAGAGAGAGTGTAAGCAACATATTTAAAGAGTATCAGATGCCCGAGAAACTAAACAGCCTCAGCAGGTTTTGTTTTATTTTACATCTTGACCAAAATTTATTCTACGAGATGTAGATGCAATATTACCGAGGTAATAAATCACAATGTGCTTTGTTCTCTTTGTGCTCGTGAATAAGTAATTCCTTCCGAAACGGAATCTATTTAGCCCAGCCAAACCCCAACTCACAGCATCAGTGACATTAACATTAATATTCAGACTACACGACATAATATTCGTGTCTTTGAACGCTATAACGCTTTTTCTTAATTGTCCCTTTTTTGTGTCGTCTGCCACGGGCCCGCGGTCACAAAATAATGGCGCATTTTGAAAGAAAGCGCGCGAAGAGAGGAAGTGGTATAAAACTGGGTGACACACGACGAAGAGTGTTAGCACATCAAATAGCGGGTGATATTATAGATGGCCCTAAGGTACAAAAAGATTGTGTTTCATTTTGGCAGACTGACGTTTCCCCGTGTTTGACAATGAAAAGAGCGCCTGCTGAAACGGCAGATGAGAAAAATTTACCGCTCTGAGGCGCGGGAGAAAGTCGAGGTATAGCTTTCTCCGTTGGGGGTTGCTGCTGTATTGTAGCTCGGCGTGCAAGCTTGAAACTCATTCCTCCATGCATTAGCTATGCGTAGGAACTTCACTGCAATTGCTTCTATCTATTGTTGGCGTGTCAAATGATCGATCGGTTTATTACAATGTTTCCCAATTTCCGCCTTATCGTTGAATTTGGTGATTCATTAAATATGAATTCCCAATTGCATGCATTTAAGAAATGATTGTTGACAAGAGAGATTACAAGTGCTAAAGAGCAGAATTAAAATATAAATATGTTCGATCAAAAGTCCATTTTCATCATGATGGTTACAGCTCCAGATATTATTCTGTATAACTAGATAACCTTGGAGGAGTCTTTAATTATAATAGGCCTATCAGCACCATCAATGACTGTCGAACACCATTTAAATTTATCATTCTGCTGCGCTTGGTTTAGACATTGTATGTTTATGCATTGATCTGGGTTTTTCTTGAATGGTCTGTTCGTATTAAGACTCTTTGTTTTTTTTTAAGCGTGCATTTTGGTATGGAACATTAGCGATAGCTTAATATTGGGGACAGAATACAGATTCTAATGGTAGATTGGCATGTTAAGATATAATGGAATCTTGAAGAAAAGCCTTTTCTTTACGGATATTGCTGAAGATGTGAGAAGGCATGGAAGGTGTAAGATTGATCAAGCATTTGTCTCCAATGTTAGCTGAACTGCTTGTATGTATTTCCTGTAAACATGTACGGGTGGGCTGTGACATATTGAATACCCCTTGATGTTTTACAGCGGGGTTTGTAGAAGGGTGTTTACAAGAGAATGATTATCCGTGCGCCATATCGCCAAGAAAAATATGCATACTGATTAGAGGTAGATAATAGAGATGATCGATACTTGGTCATGCAAATCTGCTCGGTCTAGAATCACAGTTTGTGTTTTGTAACACTGGCGTAGCCACGGGGTCGGCCAGGGGGGGGGGCACTTGTCCCATTTCACCGAATGTATTTTAATACTGGAAGATGGATAAAGCAGAAGGAGAGGAAGAAGGAGGATATAAGGATGAGAAGGAGAAGAAAGAAGAGGAGGAGGAGGAGGAAGAAGAAAAAGAAGAAGAATATATTTTGACCCCTCCCAGACCATGCCTCGTTTTTTGTCCACTTTGTATAAGACATCTGCTCCTACCCCAGTAAGCAGCTACACCTCTCTTCTGCATTACCATTGAATTATTGTCTTGGCTCGAGGGCGACATCGGAACAAGTCCTTCTTTTTTTCTTTTCTAAAATCGCATGTTTAGTCACCAAGGAATAAAATGATTAGCATAACATCGTTGTATGTTGTAAAAACCGGGCGTACAAATCAAATCAAATTCAACTACCTGCCTTCTGAATCAAATTTAATGCTTTTGTCTTTAATCACGAGCTTTTGGAACACGTTCTCTTTCTTGAAGCCGATTCCCTCGACAGGAACTCGAATGCCTCGAAGCAATGTCTTGTACGTGTATACTAATTTCTTGGGAAGTCTTGACAGTCAAGGCCCCGCCTCGCCCGCGGAAACATCTTCTTGTTCGAGACCCTCTAGGGAGGTTGCTGGCTGAAGTTCTTGGCCAATAAAAAAAGTAATTTTTCTAGGAAACAAGATGAACACCAGAAATAAGTTGATAATTTTTTTTTCAAAACCGAAGCTCTTGCTTGCCATTGTAATGACTTGTCGGTTTTTGTTCTTACTTAAAAGTAATACAAAGTTTGGGGAAATTTTGAAAATTGGGTGAATAGTGATTCTTTACAATTTTGATATATTTGGATGCCCCTGTAGATGTATTATAATCACTAGAAAACTTAGCCCCTAAAACACTACTGCTTTTGAGAAAAATTTAATATAACAATTTACCAGTGCTCCCGGTCAATTTCGATAAATTTCAAATAGCGCCTACGGCCGTACAATGGTAGCTGAGACCATGAGAATTTCAGAATAATAGTTGTGATATATAATTTCCAAACGTGAAAAGCTAATCGGTCGATTATAGTTTAGAAACATTGTGTCATAGCTTAATTAATATCTTGACCTTGAGAGGGAGCTATACAACATAATGAGTTTAATATTTACAATTGCATATAAACTAAAGACTCGATTTCAAAGGCGACAACAATCAATAAATATTGTAGGATCGCATATGCTTCCAATATATTCATTTTAATCAAAATCATGAACCCGATACCAAAACTTTGTATTACCTTTAAGAACTTATTATGACGAAAACAGTATAGGTGGTTTAAAATAAATACATTTCTCGTAACAGCTGGTAATAATTATGATAACGTTTTTGTATATTCTATTTTGACTGAAATATATAAAACTGAGAAGGAAAATTGTTCGATCGAAATGTAAAGGACTGACACATTGTGTTTTAGTTATAATAGTCTTTACAATACATGAAGAAAATTAAAAGAGTAAGAAAAGTCCAAGTATAGTATATAGAAGTACAGAAGGCCTATGTTTTTTTTTTAATCCAACCATATAATTATGCAATATTCCGCATAGTGAAAAACAATCATGTACAATTCACAATCATAATTTATTACTCTGCATTTCGTCGAGGAAAATGCGACCCCCTTTTAAGCCCCTTCCACGATAGAGCAAATAACAAATTATTCTTGCCTTTTCGACGTTCGAATCATGATTCATCGAGTTGAAACCAGGGTTGATTCACGGCTCGCAGAACATCAATTAGCTTCCGGGTCAATGAATCGAACGCCTGATCGATCAGACAAGGGCAATGATATTGAAGATCGCGCTTGTATTTTAGAACGCACAGTGTCAGGGTATTTGCCGTGCAACCTAATGATGTGCCGGTATAATATCTGCAAATGACTCACTTTAAAGGGACTAGTAGTTCGATAGAATTTAAAGTGACATTTTGTTGGTTGAATGCTAATATTTCATATATTTACAGTAGGCTACACACATTTTATACAGTCATGTAGATATCTACTTTAGATTGTAACATGTTGAATATTGCACTGATATTGAGGCCTTTGTCTCTTTTGGATTTTAAAGAAAAATATACCTTAAGTCATCAAAGTGAATGGGAATAGTTTTATGTAAATTTGTTGTTGAAATCTTAATGGTAGCACATCCATTGAAATATGGACTGTTGCTTAATGATTCCTCGTAATAGACTAATTCGCCATGCATTTATACGGAGTACGCAACCTTTTTGTCCCCCAGTTTGTTTGTCGCATTTAAATGTAAATAAAGGCCTATGTTTGTTGCAATCGTGCTTTCAATGTCATTTTCACTTTTCACAATTTTGAACATTAATCCTTTTCAAGCAATTGGGACCCTACGAAAATGTAATATGAACATCTTTCTAAAGGATTATTTTGCTCATCATAATGTTTAATTGTTTAGACAGTGTTCAATACTATCTACTGTTTCCCATTATAGTACACCTGACATCATTAACGTTTTACTGTTTACATCTGTTCGCGATATAATACAGGTACTTATATAAGTTTGTTTATTAGAAAGTACCCGGAACATAAATCTTTATGAGTAGTTATCAAACATAATGAAGTTATCATATTACCTATGAGACCTGGGACAACCTACTGTTTTGTGACATTAATACCTTCATGGAACGGGCACATAGATTATGTGGTGCTAGCAACTAATGACTAATCTCGTGAAATACGAGAGTACTCGCCATTAAGCGTGAATAATTACTGCAGTAAGGACAAAGGGACTTATACTACGCGTGATAATCGTATCTAGAAGAGTAATAATACACTACGAAGGTTCAACGACTTATTACTCGCCATATTGTGGCGAAGCATGGGTCCAGCCGGTGAAGGGGCACTTCTTTAATGGGAGGGGAGAGGCACCGAGCTGTGAAGATGATTAGATGATTTAGGGGATAGTTAGAGGGGAGGGTATGCATTAAGGGGCCGTGTAATCACGTACTATCATTCTTCATCTCTCTCTCTCTCTTTCTCTTTCTCTCTAAACTTTCGTTTTCGCTAATTTTTATTTTTGTTGATGGGAGGGTCGTAGCCCCACGTGGTGACCCCCTATAGCTACACCCTTGACTCCATATGCTTTACGGAAGCGTCGCTAAGCATTACAGAACTTGATAGGTAAACGTGATACGGGTACCGCTATTACATTAGTTGGACAGCATGAGATGCAAGACATTTCCATGCTCCACCGTTGACAAAGGGGACAGATCATTTTAAACAAAGAAAACGTGACCACGTTTCAATTAATTACTCGCGTTGTCTAAAAGATTCGAGCATGCAATTGATTGTAAAATGAGTATACATGTACGTGTTAACAGCTTTTGTTTTTGCGCATCTTCACAGGAATTATGTGAAGTAGATTCAAACAGAAGACTTTGAAAACAAATTCCGAATTTAACGTGTTCGGTCAAAGTTCATATACTACTACCATAAGAAAAAGAAAAATGTATCTACATCTTCTTTAGATAATATTTTAAAATTTTCTTGACAATAATCCCCACCTCTCTCTCTCTCTCTCTCTCTCTCTCTCTATATATATATATATACAGTTGACAACTAGCTTATTCATACCCTTACCAAGTTTTGTAATTTTTTAAGTACGTACAAATTTGATTAGTCCCGATTTATGTTTCTTACTTACATCTAAAACAATTCAACAAAGGCCCAAATTCAGCCGGTCCACCTTTCATTCTTTAGTTAAGACAAAACACAAAAACACATAAAGTTGATAAGGGGTATGAATAATTTACTCGTTATCTGTATATATATCTCAATCTCTTTCTTCATGCATTAATTCTTTTCTAAAGTTCTCTCTTTGGTCTCTTCCATTTTGATATAGTAGTCTCATTCATATTGAATAATATATCAACGAGCTATTCACACATTTTTCTTTAAACAAATAACCCTTTCGAATTCTTTTCCGATTGAGCTCCAGTTCATTGCCCCTTTCCTCGCGTAATGTGTCTCCAACCCTTTTCATTTCCCTCTTCACTCATCATTGAGATCTCCCTTCATGTAATCAAAATAATAACTCATCTCTCATCTCATTAATACGCTTACCCTCAACAAAATGACAAGTATTCCCATGAAACATTGGGAAGATCCCTCGGGGTATTATCCAACATCAACCCCAGACCCCGTCATGCTCATGCTTGAAATAATGTTCAACATCAGTGGGGGTAAAATCATTCCGGGATGCTAGGGAGGGGGTGATCACATTCAGGCGACAAGACTTCTCGGGCGAACACATTCACACACCCATACCCACACGCACAAAAGACCACAAGGACACGCACAAATACACACTACCCCACAATCTTGCGCGCATACACGCACAAACACTTCGAATATACAGTCTTGTACACGACTTTACATACAGATTTTGATAAGATGTCATACTCTCTTTACGACCCACTGAACTGATTTTTAGTATTTTAATACCATTTTGAGAAATCTTCACTACCTATATGAGTCACTAATATTGATTTTGTCAACATTTTCAACAACTGATTGATTCTGGGTTTTTTGTTTTTCTTCCCCGTTGAAAAGTGTGAGGGGTAATTTTTGTCATGTCATCCCCTATCCAAGAGTTGAGGGGGTGTATAACGTACCCCCACTTCCCCAGGATTTACGCCATGTTCGATAGGATTGAGCCCACTGGGGATAATTCCTGTTATGATTACCATAATAACATCGCCAGGAGACACTAGCTTAATGACCAATCTTCTTCCCGGGCCCCATATGATTGCAAACACATTAGGAACATTTCTGATGATGTCTAGTCCATGAATAGGGTCGTTTTGGTGTAATTAGGGGAGGTATGATGCCACGTTTAGCTATTACAAGGTACGCCGAGCTCATTGAACTTATAACATGTTTGCGATGTCAAGTTAAACAAAATAGATGGTCGTTGCTCTCATGATGTAAGCGAAGTTTATATGTAAATAAGATCTTTCGGATATTTGTGTGGATGTAATTTTCAGTATGGTTCCACCAGTTACGATAGTGAAAATAGTTAAGTGGTTATGATGATGACGGTGGTGATGATGATGAGAAAGATGATAATGGTGAAGGGATGATGATGATGATGGTGATGATAATGATAATGATTGTGGTGGTGGTAGTAATGATAACGATGACGGCGACAAAGACAATGATGACGATGATGATCACGACGAAGACATTAGAATAGAAGCTGTAATCAGGGTATTCAAACGAAGTAAATGATACTTAAAATAAGCCCCCCCCCCCCATCTTTAACATTCCTTGAAAACAAATCAAATCATTATCTCTTTATATTTTCCTTTACAGTGAATTGCTGTGATTACGCACTATGCCGGTGTTTGCGGCGAGTCCCGTATGCCACTATCTTCGCGCTGCTCGTCCTCGCCGGCGGGCTGGCGTTGATGACGTATGAAATCCTACTCATTGACGATACCATCGAAGAAATGTTCAGAGGGACCCATCTTGACCCCCACGTCACCAAGGAACCAAGCAAGTTCTACAAGGGGTAAGATGAATCAAGAATATACGACTTTTAGGAGTACCGTAATGGA
>BEXV01000010.1:87182-97569 GCA_003118195.1 Hemicentrotus pulcherrimus | reverse complement strand
AGGGGGGGGGGCTGTTTGGATACCCCTTTCTCCCGAATGATACATATTTAATGTTTCTTTCTTTATCTATCCTGAAAACAGAAACAGAATAGGTTTGAATCATTCCAGGGGCAAAATACAAGCTCAAAATACCTCAAAATTATTTCCTTCAGGTTGCTTTATGATTGGCCTACTTCATTGCTTAACGGATTGCCAACTCATTTGCAAAACTCTTATTGCGCAATCTGTCTGTAAATAATATTCTTCTGAACGTTAGTTTCTCTGGCTTTAGCGTCACTACCTTCAACAAGGCGCGGAAGCTCTCAAGGAATTTCTCCCTGCCTTGACCATTTACGTCACCTGGTTCGAGTGTGACAAACGTAGATTTGTGTCGTGCCCAATGATGGTAGTACGATGACAGGGATTCGAACCTCGAACCCTTTAGATCGTACATTATATACCTCAGTCACACTGTGTATGTGTGTGTATTTTGGGTTTTTACAGACGTGTATCAATCAGATATGATTATTTACGTCAGGGGACCGACTTTTAACGTCACCATCCGAAAGACGTAACTCAGTTTCGAACCTGCGTCCTCGGCTGAATCAGTTTGTAACTTCCACTTTTAGCTGGATTACAGGCGCACGCCACAACGCCTCAGTCACACTGCCAAAGCGACCGATTCTTAAACATCCTGTCGGTCTGTTGTCGGTCTGATGTCGGTCTCGACGGTATGACTGAAGTATTATTCCGGTTACTGAACCAAGAGACCACAACACCGTAATACATGAACGTGCGTGGTCATAATCACTGCCAAATTGAACTCCTGAATGCGGGGTTAGCTTGGAAAAATTAGTGGCAGATGTAATATTAGGTCATGATTAACCGCACTAAATTATGTTGGCATGTTTTCTTTGATCTAAATTGACAACGCCTTTGGTGGGTAATGACTCCATAGTTCACATGAGTTCATTGAATGACGATAGTTGCAATTTATTTAGGTCATTGCATGAGTAATGTAGACTTACAGAATGTGATGGCACCATAATGTCATTATGAATGAAATGGAGATAGACCGATGATTAGATAGGTAGATAGATAGATATGTAGGTAAATATATAGAGAGATAGATAGATAATGGTAGATAGATAGACAGATAGAGAAAAAGACAGAGTTAGACAGATATAATATAGACAGAGGGAGGGTAAGAAGCGAAAGGAATGGAGATACGAGGGGCGGATAGATAGCGAGAAGATATTTGAAAGCACCGAATCCAATGTGCCTATTAATTTTATGATAAATAGTAAGGGCTGATATAGAATATTGAAATATACATTTATGATATTAAAAATAAGTACTAAACAATTCACAATTGTTATAAAGAAAACAAAGAAACAAATCATAGAAACAAACTAAAGAGTCTAAACATAATGTAAAGGTAGAATCGTCCTTTTTAATACGCAATAATAAAAGGTACGTCCCTTTTCAACGCCTCTCATCTCCGATTGAATCCTGCAATTCCCAAGTGCATGAGATGACCAATGAGGGCTGATGTCCCACTCTGAGTGATGATGCTGTTTATTATTGTGTAATTACACTAAACAAAGACCAACGATGAATTGATTGATCAATCCATCAACGGAATTACTCTGTAGATGGGTAGGAAAGCTCGAGCTGCTCTAGCGATTTTGGGATTCCATGTCTGTCTGTAGGGATAGTTATTGCGCCGACTTAAAACTTATTAAGCAATGATTTTTAGAAATTAACTTTTGAACCAATATCAACTTTAATGGATACACAGGAATAGAGACTTAGTAGTAAGTTACACGGAGAAAAGAGTTGATTAGAATCTGTATGATGTTGATTTGGATAGAGGGACAGAAAAGCCAGAGTTAAACATATATAGATAGATAGATAGATAGAATGCGAGATAGATATATAGATAGATGGATAGATATATAGATAAATAGGTAGGTAGATAGACAAAGGGGAATGTGGTTGAGGGAAATGGATATATTGATACAAGAAGAGAGAAAAATACAAAATGTTCACTACAGACAGAGATATGCAGCCGAATCTTGAGGCCGTATTTTGAAATAGAAATTCAACCATGGACCTATTTACATGCCTTACGAATGATTAAACCTATTATGGCGGAAATCTCTTTGTCGAAGCCGCCATTAGCGATTTTGTTGGGGGAGAGTTTGGAAATCTCGTGGCCATATTTAAAATCGATTTTTGTTTTACTCTTAACTCAAAACTGGTAATGTATAGCATGTTCCATGATGTTATAATCTAAAACTGTCGACAGCAGTTTATTTTACTCTCGGCGACAAATTCACCCTCTGTCCATCGTGACCATTATTTTTTTCTTTCCAAAGTGCCCCGACGTACATAATGCATAAGGGTGCAATATCTTGTCAGAAGAGCCAACAGTTTTATGCTTGAATATCTAATTTTAGTGAGCGTACACAATTGTTAGATTATTTCATGAAAATTGACATTGTCATTTCAATATGCAAAATAAGACATGTATATATAAACAGTACAAAAAGGCTACATCGAACCCGAATGTGAGGTGGTTGCCCGAATCTTGGTTTTCAAAATTAGGAGGGGGCAGCAGCCCGTCAGCCCCCATCTCATACACCTAAACCTATTATAGAAGATCCATCCATGAACTGACAATATTAGCTCCAGCTGGTTTGTTTTTCCTGAAAGTTAAGACTAGCATGATGCTCCAACCATTTAAGTGTTGCTGATAGATAGAGGGGGTCCCGTTCATCTTCTAATACAGTTGACATTTAGAGTCGTCCTATTCGTCCTCCCGGGGGCTATTTTGAGTGAATCCCGGATCCCCGATCCAGAAAGAAAGCATTCATGAGACTTGCTATAGAATGCAGACAACACACTCCCACCCCAACCACCGGTGTAACCAAAAGGGACATGGTCCGGCTACCCCTAACATCAACTTATTTTGTCTGCATTTAACATTTATGCTGACAATAAATTGAACATTAATTTTTGTCGGCACATCCAATATTGTATCTGAGGAATTGGAGAATATCAAGGATGTTCGATATGTCGGTATATAGGGGTGTCTCCCCCCCCCCTCGCCCCGGTACCCATTACGCTTATGACACCACTCCTCCAATCCTACACCCTTTTTGGAAGAAAAAAAAATCGTCCCAAATTGGAAATATTTTTATTCTTCGATATTAATTGACACTATTCGTTATCGCTAGAAATTATGGACTCTAACAATTTGAAAACTGGAAGGTTAATAATTTGGCAATGGTGCCCATCTGTGTAACGACAGAAATGTTTAAACACGGACGTGGCACAGTCCCCTCTTGATCTGTCTCTCTGTCTCTCTCTTTCTCTCTCTCTCTCTCTCTCTGTCTATGTTTCTCTTGCTCTCTCTCTATCTCTTTCTCTCTTTCTCTCTTTCTCTCTTTTTTCTCTCTTTTCTCTCTCTCTCTCTCTCTCTCTCTCTCTCTTTCGTGATGCTTTTTATACGACTAATACGAGTATACACTTTAGCTGAAAAATTGGATTCCAGATCATAAAGGATGCTTCGGCCATGCAGTCGCCCCATCAGCAGCAGATGATTCTAAGATCCAAGATGGATGTGATTTGCTCCTCTTTCCTCTCCTGAGATGGTTATGAGCGATGATTGACAGCTCTCTTAGTACGGTTTTGGATGTGAGGAGGCAATCAAATTAACACGACCCACGTGGCAAATCGTATCAACGTGTGCCGCTTACACATCTTAAAGGTCCCTCTCCATACGGTCTCCTAAGTACTCTACTCCTTGCTCTGAGTGACACGTCCCAATTTTCATTTTTCTCGTGCTGCGTGGTCTGCGTCTACAGTATAGGAACAGGATTTTTACTCTCTTCCATCAATGTTTTTTTTGGGTAATGTTGGTTTAGCAGGTATTGTTAAATATTTATCGTTGTTAAAGCGTATCTAAAGGTCTATTCCTTTTGCTCTGTGTGACGTGTCCCACTTTTCATTTGTGCTGGTTTACATGTCGATTCTACAGTTTAATGAATATTAGCAAACGGAGCTGATGTTGAACTTGCTAAAGAGTTAATCCTTGTAGAGGCCTCTACCCATAATACATGATATACCCCCACCTTAATGATAAGACCTAGACAGAGGCGGCGCTCCGTGGGAGGCGGCAAAGGGGGCACAGTGCCCCCTAACCACATTCCTTAAAGTGCCATTTTTTTACTCCGGAAAGGACTCTTTTCTTCCCATAAGAGTATCTCCATACACTGCTACAAATGGAAGGTTGCCTTTTTAATACACCTATTATTATGTCCACATCTTCCTTCATGAAATGACTTGATCGACTTTTCATTTTAATCACGTTTTGCTGTCCATACGTTGTGAATCTGTATCAATCCGAGACAACTCACATTGCATTTCAGCGAATAGAGTTGAATTTCGGCTGTCCATACGGTATGGGACATTACTAAGTGCCAAAACACATTAAAACGTTACACATTAAACAGATTCATCTTAAGATCCTCGCGACATGTATCAAACTCCCTTAAGTTTTAACAGTCCTCATTGCCAATGCTATTTGCCAATAGGACATGAATGTTTGCCAATAATCATAGCTTCCGTGCATGTAGCTATGCAGGCGGTGAATGATGTGTTAATATTTTATTAACTTCATTTGACTTGGCGAGAAAAAAAGATGTCTGACATTAGGAATGTGTCGAATTGAAGGCGTTATCCAATTGCGGTTGTTGAATGTGAGATTACAAATCCCAGAGTCCAAAAGAATGTAAATCGTTAATAATGACGAAAATGATAATAACATAATAACATAATAAAATAATTAACAAATTCCGTGAGGGCCCAAGTAGACATTTCATTATTACCCCCAGCTTAATGAATAACATTTTGTTAAGGTTGTTATTAAATTTTGTTAAGAGAGATAATTCCCCAGATAAATATCCCAATGGTATGTCTAACCAACACTATGCATAATGTATTTTTGAAATCCTGCCCTCAAATACTTTAATTCCATGCGAATAGAGGGCGGCGGTTGAGGGGGGGGGGGGCGCTTGATTTAGCATGTTCGAAATGAGTGGGGATTCCCCTGACAAAGTAAAGTCAATATGAAAGTTTTTTTACATGAAGGGGAATGCAATTAACTGTCGTAAGTCATCGCCTGTATGTTGTAATCATCATCAAAGTCTTGCCGAAAGGTGAAAACCTTGATTAAAAAAGAGTCAGGATTGCCCTTGACGTGAAAGCTAATACGGTTCCATAACACAAACGGTGAATGAAAAATAAACTCTTTACAACCATCTTGACGTAATATATTTTAAAACTTGGACCTCAAGCTCATCCATTTCAGGCTAAACTTGATTCGAACAGAGTTGGATTTCCCCTGACGCGATAGCTAATAAGGTTCCATTACAAAAACGGTGAATGGAATAAACCGTACACAACCATTTTTACATAATGTTTTTGAAACTTGGTCCTTAAACTCATCCATTTCAGGCTAAAAGGGGAAAACTTGATTATAAAAGAGTTGGAATTCCCCTGACGCGATAGCTAATAAGGTTCCATCACAAAAACGGTGAACGAAATAAACCCTACACAACCATCTCTACATAATGTGTTTGAAACTTGGTCCTCAAGCTAGTCTATTTTAGGCTAAAAGGGAAAAACTTGATTCGAAAAGAGTTGTTATTCCCCTGACGCGATAGCTAATAAGGTTCCATCACAAGAACGGTGAATGAAATAAACCCTACACAACTATCTCTACATAATGTATTTGAAACTCGGTCTTCAAACTCATTTATCTCACGTGGAAGGGGATGAAAAGCCTCGATTTTGAGGGAAAGATTCTGTTGATTCCCATGACACCAGGGCCAATAAGCTCACCATTACTAGAAACATGAGCATCCATTAGGCTGCAAGAACACACGGGGTACAATATACACACCTACCACGGAGAGAGAGAGAGAGAGAGAGAGAGAACATTCATTGCATTTGCCGCCCTTTCAACATATTCCAAGCTGAAATTAACATTCGGTCGATACGAAGCAAAAAGAATGGAGAACGCGGAGTTGAGTCACAGAGCTGTTGGTTTTCTCTCGTATTATTTCCCGCTCTTTTTTCCCTTCGGCTGCAGCGGGCATTTAAATTGAGAGCCATCGGAATTGCTTTAGGTGGGGCCCCTTCGAGGGGCTTTGAGTGGAAAACTACATTTTTGGGTGGATGTTTGTGTGTTCACCTCTCAGAAGAGAGGTCGAAATGCATATTCTTTGCTTTTAGAAGCTCCATTCTGTCTTGTGCTGCAGGCTCGCGCTAGGGTGTCACGAATTGATGTAAAATTGAGGCAGAGAGGAAAAATCTTTTGGGCGAACCTGCTTTCTGCATGAATCGTTTTCAACCGTCGCGGTGTTTAACATGAGGCCAACTTAACCTTATAATAATAATGGTGGCTTCTTATATAGCGCACATGTCCGTCACATTGTGACGCTCTTGGCGAATAACTTCATGATAAAATGAATTCAACTAATCTAATTTATAACTGGTCCACCTACTCTGGAAACTACGGAATTTAAAAAAGGGCAAATGCATAATGTTCCCGACCAACTTTGGCAAATTGTGTGGCCGACTTCGGTAATGTTTTAACTACTAAAGCTATTTTTTGCATAGATTCATGTATAAACCAATCCATTTTTTTCTTTACAATATATGGATATTCGTCACATCATTCACATACTTCAAAGATTAAGTCAATGATACAACTTAAGCATCAGAATTTTGGGGTATAGGGAACAGTAAAGGCAAATCGTGCCTCAACAATGTTTCAACATCTGCATTAGATAGCGCGCTCCATTAAAGAGAGTGCCTGAATGATGTCCTACTTCTCGATTTCTTAAAACTCCATTTTAATTATGGACTGAATAACTATTATATTTATCAAAATCAAATCAATATACAGTGGCATATACATGGGGACCTACCTCTGGCCAAAACCGAATAAGCCATAATTCGTTCCTATTTTCACGAAGTGACGGTAGTGATGAAAATCCGCACGCAAATTGTATGCGAATTTCATTCACTACCGTCACTCTGTGAAAATAGCGACGAATTGTATACTTCTAAGTTAAAGTATACTTGTGTATTCCAACCCCAACCAAATTTGATATAATTTCATTTTTGTCTTCTCTGCACTTTTCTCTATTCCCCCTTTTTTAGACCCTCCCCCTTTTAACCCCCCCCCCTTAACATTGTCTCTATTATGCCAGTACATTATTGGTGCAAGAACGGCAATTAAATCGAGGATCTTCCTGATGTTTTTATTTATATTGTCCTTTATTCTTGAACATTGCATATTCAAGTAATCTCTAAGTGTCTTCGGCATGATTTAAATCTGCTAAAGAGATTGGTGCACATGAGAGCAGTAGTTATGTGACCTAATGCATAGCTGAGACAGTAGCAACTAAGAACGTTATCACGTTCGAACTTATGATTAAATTTCGCTTCGTCCATTGTCCTTTGTTCTTCAAAATACCTACTTCAGGCGAACTTACACACTGTAAGTGTTTTCGACACTTTTATTGCAGTGCTACAATTAGAATGATAAACATAAATGTCAGTCCCATTGAATACAATGTCGTTGAAGCCTATGAGTGCATGTAAGCTGAGACCCTCCGCCATCTTGACTCTTCTTAGATCCCTGGCAACCCGTTAATTATGCAAAGTGATAGAAATGCCTGAGGATACGGGATTTCCTGTCCGTATGCTGCGGTCTATTTTCATGTGCCACCAAATTGTTCTGCAACTATAACAACTGACTTCGCGGTGCGGTTGAGGATCTGGGGTATATAGGATTTAGGACTTGAGTCTCTGGAAGGTGTGAGTGGAACGGTGAGGGCATGCGAGGGAAAAAAAGGATATTAGAAAACGATGGGGAATAGTGGGAGACAAAAGAAGGGAAAGATAATTCTATAGGAAAGCTTTCTTGAAAGAAATGAAAAAAGGGTATATCGAGAAGAAAGAGAGAGAGAGAGAGAGAGAGATGGTAGACATGAAGAACTATGGGAGAAGATGATAGAGATAAGTATATTGTTGTATAACATATAACTGACGCTATCGGAAATTTTAAGAAATATAGAATTATAAAATCGAGTGGAACCTTGGTATTTTAAAGAAACTCGTAAAAGATGAACAGGAGGAAACAGAGTCGAACGAGAAAAAAGATGAGCAGAGCGAGAGGGGGGAAAAAAAGACAGCAGAAGAAGAGAGAAAGAAATGAGGGGACAGAGGGACTAGTGGAAGGACAGAGAGAAAGGGGAGAGGATATGGGTATAGATAGATAGGGATGGGGTGGGGGGACTCAACGGGTGACAGTCCAACCCCCAGTCCTCCAAAATAAAGTGTTTGAGATAAAGGGAAGTAAAAGTGGTTTGAAGAATAGAAGTTTTGATGGACACTTTCACGATGCATCCCTGGGATTTCCACATCAGGGTGATCTTTGTATTCAATATTTATCCTCCTTGGAAGTGACGCCTTACATTCTTTACAAGTCATTGAACACACTGAATATTTCATCATCTGACATGAACAAAAGGTCGCCTAATTCTTAACGTGAAAATTAATGCCAGTGAGCTAAGGATGCATCCTTTCAACAATAGAATATCGTTCCTTGACGAAAAAGAAAAAAAGAAAAAAAGAAAAAAAGAAATATTGCTGTGATGTGCGTTATGATATTTCATAACACCTTTATTAAGGACCTCGGTCTTGTAGAGCCTATGTAGTTCGCCAGAAGGGCTATAAGACCACCAAGTTGGTCTCATGGGATTTCTGTCCGATAGACTGTTGTTCTTATGAATCCTAGGATAAGTTTTCAGAAGGCCCTCAAAACCGATATTGTCGTTCTCTTGGCTGTCGGTATTGTGTTCTACAACCTCGCTTGTTGTTTAGTTTACGTACCCACCCCTCCCCCACCAAAAAAAACGACGACAACAACAGAAGAAGACTTTATGGAGTGTATTTACCTTAACTATAAACCTTGAGGACTATCAACTTTGTCTAACTGACAACTTCGGCAAAGTTCATGAAATGTCACCGATATTACTTTTCATCTATATTTACGTCCATGTCTGGACACGCATACTTCAGGAGTGTGTGTCTGTGCACACACTGGACATGGTCTGGTGATATCGTATATCCGGGGAGACTATCTTAGCTGGTACCTACCTTGTCGAGGGTTGGCCATACAGGAAATCCTTCTATTTTGTAACCAGTGTGTCATGACATCAGCTACGCTCCTCGGTCAACCACCCCAACCCCTAGGACAACTGCTCATTAAGATATATGTCGGGTAACTGCTCTGGAACTACTCTACCACGTCAATAATTTAAAGTGCTGTACTTATTTGTTGTTAATTTGTTAATACTCTTCAATAGGAATACAAGTATAAACACATATAAGTTGCACCAAAGTACCTCATATATATACAAAATGTCTTCAGAGTAAGCATTTTGAAAAATTAAAATATTAAAAGTATTGTGAGCTATATTGTCCACGATTCTCTTATATCTCCTGATATAACGGGAAGAAAATATGACATGATTAACTTAAATGTCACACGAAACGATCTTTCAGGCTTCTCTCTTTATCGACATTAGGGTGTGTATCAGGTAGATCGTAATGGATTTGTGTTGGATGAAATGAAGCGTGAGCTCATAAAATGTCACTCATATTTGTTTAGATCTCCCCGGCCAGGCGAACTGCTGGGCGACCTGGTCTTACTCAGGGTCATATAAACACACTGTTGAGCTAATCCCTGATCTGTATGTTTTTCTTTCAGACGACCGATAGCCTGGTAAGATGTCAGATTCTGTGTCTTAATAATAAAGCACATGGATAATCCGACCGAGAGCTGTTTCGGTCCACTCCTCTTTGTAACTCGATTTATATTTCGTCACGCATGACCCATCGCCAAATTTGATTTCTTATGTGTTTTGTTTTTCTGTTTCGTTTCTCTCTTTCATATTTACTTTCTCTCTTTTGTAATGTTTGAGTTATGTATACATCTGTCTGTTTGTGTTTCTGTATCTCTCCGTATTGACACACCTTCATTTTTTTAAAGATACACAATAATGTCAATAATATTGAAGAATAATTAATAGTTTCGATGATTTTCTAAATGACACTGAATTACTTTCGTCAACAATCATATTGGTTAGAAGTTTGAACTGTCGAAACCGTATAAGACTGACTGTATTTGGTCTAGGCAAGAAGTTACCAGCAATGGAGAACTAGCTAGCGAGAGCCGTCTGAGCGAGGTTCGAAGCCGACTCGTAAACTCAGCGGGTGTTCGCGAGATGATTTACGACGGCTGTTTTGGGTTCGCTCTCGATAT
>BEXV01000010.1:51777-82952 GCA_003118195.1 Hemicentrotus pulcherrimus | reverse complement strand
CCCCCGTTTTCATTAGTCCAAGCGCGCTGCATCATGGACATTATTTCGATCGCTCTTTTTCCCCTTTACAATGTTGTCATGAAATTGTGAAGCAACCTTGAGATGCTCCAGCCTGCTTTGATCCCACCGTTTCATTCAAATATCATCCTTTGTAGATGCTCCATTGTTATCCCTTATTACCATGGCAACCGTTAAAAACCAAGATCAATGCCAGACATGCTTTTACTCCTCCGCTGAGAGCAAGAAGGAAATTGGCGTTATGTAGAGGCGTGTGATTTAATGCCCTTCTCGTTCTCAAAGCAGAGGTATTTTGACTCAATTAGCTAAGTGCAATTCATGACCGTGGAGTTCTGGGTCAGAGTCTCGATGATATCACCCAATAAGTTTATTGCTATCAAGGGCGTCGTTAAAGGTGATGTGGGGTGTTACACTCCCTCACAATTTTCTGATGGCGAATTTTGAATTTTCATTAGTGAACTAAAATGTATACATGTACAAATTTGAAAACATTTTAGAATCTATTTTATTGATTTTTATGTTTTATCTTTATTTATTAGTCTTTTCTTGTTGGGTGACTCCACCAGTAGTGAAGTAATTTATCCACAGATTTTAGTCTGTATTTTTCGAACAGTTATTGCACCAACAAAATATCTTTAGACAGGGAAACCTGTTTTTATACAATCATGCCCACCACTGCATTCAGTTTTGCAATACCTCATACGCGGACAGAGAGACAAAAAGTCCCTTTCAAAAGATGTGATCATCCCTGTGTGCTCCTCCTCTCGTTGTCATGGTAACCAATATTGACATGGATAAAGAGAGACGTGACCGGTTCGTGTGTCTTGTACAAATATTACCAGCATGAATGTGACCCCACATAATGCTTGCCTGCTAGGTTTACCAAACATTAATTTGACGAGGAAGGCTCGTGTTTCTCAAAGATGAAACCGAGAGAGAATCCACCATCAGCATATGTTTTTAAAAACAAAGTACGGTTATATTTTCTTTTAACTATTTTTTTTTTTTTTAATTGGCAATTTGAAATACCAAGAGAATGTATTATATTCTTTCCCTGGACTCGCATGTTCATAACTTAATTCAGGTTTCTACATGTATTTCAATGTCCATTCTCCGAAAAATATCAATATTTCTGTTATACCGATATTCTTTCTTGCTGGATATAATGATGGTGGTAATGTCACCTGTAATATATTGCTCTTTAAATGCAATGTTATTGATACTAGAAGTTTAAGATTTGTAGTCCCGTATATACATGTAGTTAATATGATTTTCACCAAGATTGAGTCTAATTTTATCTTTTTCATGATTCCAAACCTCACAATATGTGTTATACATGAACAATTTTTTGTCCAATAACTTTCCAAAGGCAGTTTCTATCGATGCTATCATATTACCAGTATTTATATTGGATTTATAACCATAACATCATAATACACGATAATTTATCTTATATCTAAACAAAACAGAATGCAAAAAAACGAAATGTTTGACGATTCTGCGTTTTTTAGCATAGCAAGAGAGCAAGGCATGAAACCAAATATGCCACCTCCGTACTCTGCTGCCTATCATCAAGTCCAGGTTTCTATGTTATGTCCTCTTCAGTCACCATCATGGCATTTCGATTTTTCTTTTTGGTTAAGAGCGCTGCCCTGGCGTAATTTTTGGGCCGTTTTTGATAGTTCATGTTGACACTCAATGAAAAACGCATTAATCACAACTGACGTGTAGTTATGTGCACAGCAAAGTTACGGATTCGTTCCAGTTTTAGCAGGTTTTTCTTTTCTTTATGGCACATCCCCGTGTTTAGAGTTTGCCTACTTCGGTGTGTATCATGTTTGACCAACATTTGACACACTTAGCTATCTTTATAAGATATTAAAGTATTAATGCTCTTATTTAAAGGGTGCCGATGTTTGATTTAGGGAATGTAGGCTACATACAAAGCTCGGACTAACGATTATGAATACGAATGTTTTGATGGTCTGGATTATAGAAATTAATCTCCCCCCTCTCTTTCTTTCGTTCTCTCTCTCTCTCTCTCTCTCTTTCTCCCTCCATCACCTCCTCCCCCTCTCTCTCTGTCCTCCTCCTCTCTCTTCTTCTACACAGATGATCATGATTTGTTATTTCCTGTGTGTGTGCTGGATGTTAGGCTGTATCATCCTAGCCATGCCGCTCACCTTCATGCTGATGGTGCAATCCTACTGCGCGGTCCAGAACAACGTCTTCTTGGATACCACATGCATGGACCTCACCCAGTATGGTAAGCCTATAATGATGATGATGATGGTGGTGGCTATGACTATGATGATGATAATGATGGTGATGATGGTGATAATGATTTTTGATGATGATAATGATGGTGATAATGATGATGATGGTGATGATGATGGTGATGATGATGATGATGGTGGATGCGATGATGATGATAATGATGATGATGGTGGGGGTGATGATGATGATGATGATGGTTGCGATGATGATGATGGTGGGGATGATGATGATGGTGGCGATGCTGATGATGATGATGATAATGATGATGATGTTGATAATGATGATGATGATGATTGTGATAATGATGATGGTTATGATGGTGATGGTGATGATGATGTTGATGATGACGATGATGATGATGTTGATCATGATCATGATCATCATCATCATCATGTTGAGTATGCTTCGTCAGCATGGCAAGATGATGATGGACATCGAAAGGCGTTAATAATCATCATCATGATCGTCGTTTTCATCATCATCCTCGTCATTATAGTTGTGAAGGTGATGGTGGTGGTGATGTTGGTGTTATGATGATGGTGATAATGATGATGATCGTTGTGATGGTGGTAATGATGATTGTAATGATTACCGTAATAAGGAAAAGTATGATTCGATATCAACGTCGGTCATTATATTGAAATATCAATTGTTGAAGGTGTAATCTGTTCTCATGCTACACTTAAATGGTTAAGCAAATCTTCCCTTCCCCCCTCCCCCCACAAACACATCAGCGTTACTCAAGGAAATATAGGTCCATGTTATGACATAAACTTCTACTACTATCCATCTTGTATCGCTAACCGCATAGACAAACATAGTCATGCAAGTATATTAGTAACCCATATGAAATCCATACATATGACATATAAAAGGAGGCAAAATAGCTAAACGCATAATAGCCTACATACACCGCCGATCAAAAATACCAAATTCGATCGTCTGATTTGGCGCTCCACCGCTCGCGCGTAGCAAACACAATACCAGTCGCCATGGCAACTCCCGCTTCTTTTCAAAGGATGACGTCCGTCTGCCTCCTATTCTGATGCACGGTTGAAAACTGTCCGTGACTGCGTCTAATGAAATTTCTTTCAGAAATGTGGCTAGGGTAGAGAAGAGTATGTTAAAGAATATATTGATTTTATGATTTAATGTGGCATTAAAGTATTTTCATCAAAACGTATCATTGTAAATAGAGATGTGCGAGCACGGGCCGGGGCACGGGCATAACAGAGAACATTCATTTTAGGATTGGTGAGGATGTTTGACCAAAGTTTCCCGACGTACATGTACAAATTTGCTTTGAATAATGATGTTTACAAAATTGAAGAGAGAATGGGGTGTCGCAGTTTAGTTTGAAGTGACAACCAAAAAGTAGGTTGAGTATATGTACCTCCATTAATATTCAAATATCAACATCTCTTGGGTCGGGGTTGCCTCTGTGATTGAATTTACCTTAATTAATGTAGTATTTCATTCCTGCTCATGAAATGATCATACTTTTCAATCGGCAGTTCAACATTTTTACAAATTTAAAGCTTCATGGATTGTACGTAAACTGAATTTATGCGTGTGTAATCTACAGTGTATACAAATAAATTGATATTTGAATGAGACAAGTTCCTAAATACCCTCTTTACAAAGGAGAGAAATAAATAAATGTATAAATAAATACAAAAAGTACATCTCGTCTAGCCACATGTTAAACTCCAAACTCGTAGTCTCACATGAATCGTGTGTGGACACTAGACAGTCTCGCAGACGGTAATATGCGATTATAAAAAGAAACAAATGCCTGTCGGGGAAGGCTAAGCGTCATCCACCACTTCCGAATTGAAATGTCCTAACATAATTACTGAGTTGTGTTTGACACGATGTCTCACCTGTTCTACCATTTATCATGTGACTAACACGTCACTTATGCATTAAGACATGTCATTTACATCGTGTCGCATGCTTTGATTGTATCAGTGGCGGCGTCGGAGTATTCCCCAACAGTCCCAATTAAAAACATAAAAAAGGTTGCTCTCAATTTATCGTGTTTATTGAAAGCATTATGTGAGTCCTAAAAGAATTGTCTATTTTAGAGTAGCAAATAAGTTTGATAACGAATATTAAAAAGTAGAGATAAGAAATACCATTACTTCTTGAATTTGTTATGATCTTTCGTAGTAAAATGTTTACACGAAAGTGCTAAAATTTCAAGCCATTAAAAGGTTTTCTGTGCACTTTATTAATGTCTGCCATTGTTATTAATTTGCGGACGAGGCTAAAGGGTGTTATCTCCTAGTGTTAACGCCCTTCTAGTTCTCTTAATAGCGGACTAAATTTGAATATAGATGTATAATATTATAAATTGATTGTTATATTTTATTTTCGTTGCAGGTTTCGTTGAGGCACCAAACACGAACAGCACTGTAATGATGACAACAACAACAGCTATCCCCAGCGGCCCGGTGATGCCTTTAGTGGCTACAACGGTACCCAGCAAGGTGGTCTCCATCACAGACATCTGTGGGTCGAATTTGGAGAAATTCTGTGACCATGTAAGTGACCCCTCCTCTTCTGCTCTCCTGTTCCTGCTCCTGTCTCATTCTCCTCCTCCTTCTCCTATTCCTCCCCATATTCTCCTCTCCCTCCTCCATCCAGCCTCTCCCTATTACTAATTTCTTCATCCTCCTCCTCCCTGGGAAAATGTAAGTTATTCATTTTCCTCCCCTTCTCCTCCACACATCTTTGTTTCCTCCCTCTAATTCATCATCATCATGTCCCTCGATCTCCCCAAGCACTCCTTGTTCTGTTCATCCTTTTCTATTTATATCTTGTTCTTACGTATTTCCTCTCCCTCACCATCCTCCGCTTCTTCACTCTAACTTTCTCTCTCTTCATCTTCATCCTCTCCTTGTTCTTCTTCTTTTTCCCCCCAATCCTTCCCTTCCCATACTTTACAATTTCCATTCCCCTATATTTCTCGTCCCTTCCACTCTCCTGCTCCCTCCTATCTTCCATCCTTCTGCTCACCAGCTTCCTCCTCCCCTTCTATCTTTCCCGTATTCCTGTTTGCTTCACCCTTCCTCTCCCCCTTTCTCTCTATTCATCTCCTCTCTCGGCATGCTCTCACAGAGCGTTATGTCTCCCTAAACATGTTAAACCCGAATCGATATCGGGATCCATTTTTTTTACACCAAAAGCAACCCTACAATGTAA
The DNA here is from genome assembly GCA_003118195.1 of Hemicentrotus pulcherrimus. Classification (NCBI taxonomy): domain Eukaryota; kingdom Metazoa; phylum Echinodermata; class Echinoidea; order Camarodonta; family Strongylocentrotidae; genus Hemicentrotus; species Hemicentrotus pulcherrimus. Next base: position 77,450 of record BEXV01000010.1, on the reverse strand, counting down.
TTCCTTAAACGCAGTGTTGTGTACTGAAGATGTGTTACGGGTAAAGGGGTTAAAGCAATGTAATTTTACAGTGGAAGAGAAGGGTTTACAACCATAACCATACATTCTACCTGCATTTTATTACACTGGAAATGCAGGCATGAATAAAAGAGGAGATTATCGGCGGAATTTCACGAGCATTGCCCAACCCAAGCCAAGTTTTACGACTGTGTAACTTGCCAACTTAAATGGCGTCCCCATTTGGGCTGCTCTCTCCGCGTCCAAAGTTACACTGCGTCACTGAACATGATGGTCAAAACTATCATTATCTGGGCGTTCAAGATGTCCGTTGCTGATTATATTTGCAGTGTCGCGACGCGTGATTTTCCTCACATTAAAGACTCACATGACATGTGTTAAAGGAACTTGACGCATTGCTGTATGATGCCGATTCAAATGACAGCGTTGGAAGCACGTTCTGCTATAATTAGGGTCTGAAATTGGTTGTGCATCGTGATGATGAGGATAGGAGTAAACATTATCTATAGGAGCATCATGAGGATGTAGGATGAGGGTGAAGGATAACGAGTTGATAAGGAGAAGAGAAGTGATAGAGAGAGGGAGAGAGAGGGAGAGAAAGATACTCATTATTGCTTAATAGAAGTAGAGAGGGAGAGAAAGAAAGGGAGAGAGAGAGAGAGAGTCTACATGCATTTTGATGGTCATCTTGTTACAATTTCTTTCCTTTTGTAAACTCTGTAATTTCCATATTTCTGATTTATCTACAGAACGAGGATATATCGTTATCTGTTTACTTGACCGTCACCGCAGCCGTTATAGTGGTTCTAGCTCTGGTAAGTCATATCTATATTTGTATGTTTCTATGTCATTCGAATCCCTGATAAAAGATTAATTTACTCGTACTTAATCCTTAATCAGGGTGGTCTATTCACCATTGACGACCTGCATATAAAATGCACAGATACATCATACAAAATATATGCACTAAGTAAACCAAAAAGAAAGACGACAAATTATTTTGTTTGCGGGTTCATAGCAATACCATTTGAAAATTAAAATTCAATGCCTGAATATATATGATTAAAACTATAAATATTTAGAAACCCATTCGCTACTGCAAACATTAATAACCAGTAGCTTAGCTGATACAAATCCCTTATAAAATTAACCCTTACTCCATAGTCAAACCGATATTTTGTTTCGTCATCCACTCCTCTTAACAACATACACCCAAAATGATGATAACCAAAGGGGAAGGGCAACGAAAACATTACAACGGCGCTGTGGAGAGCATTCTGCGCTAAGCCAATTTATTCATTTACTAATGAAAAATACGAGAGACCAGCAGACGTATGTATGGGATACCAGTAGGCTAATTTAAGAGTGACCTTTTCGCGATCCGTCTCGCCATCGCATGAAGATAAACAAAAGCCAGATGGATGGCAAGGATGATGAAGGAAAACAATGGAAGAATGTGTTATTAGGTGTAGTGGTGGTTATGATTATATTGTCTGGTCCAACATTTTTAGAGTTTGAAAAATGTTGAAGAATATGGTCATAATTTATAGTGAAGGATATACAGTTGTTGACAGAGAGACAGAGAAATAAAAGGAAAACGCGGTATCGAAAAAGAAAAGACAAGAGAAAGGGAGAGAGAATGAGAAAGCAAGGAAATCAGACAACAGATAAGGTGAGAGAAATAGGGAGGTGAATAGAGAGATAGAGGAAAACAAATATATAGACTAACCTGAGAATGAAAGAGAGAAAGATATTAAAAAAAGAGAAGTGCTGAAAAAAAAGACAGCAATATAGAAATAGTTGGTTAAAGAGAGCAAGACTGTGAGGGTTAACTAGAAAGAATTATGGGAGAGAGAAAGAATTAAGAGACATAGTAAAAAAGGATGGAAGATTTGTTTTTGTTAAACTAAGGGAGAGGGATAGAGAACTGAAAGTGACAGAGAAAGAAAAATAGAGAGAGAGGGAGAGAAAAAAGGAGATATGGAGAAAGAAAGAGAGAGAAAGAGAGAAGGAGAGTGAGAGAGAGAGAGAGAGAAGTAAAGTAAGACAGATCCAATCCCATCGTGCAATCAGGAGGAATTAGAGAGCAGACGAAAGGGTGAATTTAAAAGAACTCAGTTGATATCTACTGCTGATTGAGAAAGACTGGGCCACCAATTAGGGCGCGAAACGGCGACAACTGAAAAACAGCCACACTTTCCCACAACACCCGTAATCCATATGTTAACGTGCACAGGGCCTTTTCGGACCAAAGTCGCATTCCCAAATCGTCTGCATAATTTAGAATGCGTTGTAAATAAAGTATTTGACCATTGTAAGTATTGAAGATATAAGGTATACGCTGTGACTGAAAAATACGTCTCTAGCTGTCTTTTGGTTCCTTCCTTATCTTATAGGTTGAACGACTCTTGCTCCAGCAACAGTTGCACCATGTTCAATGCCCTACACTGACCGAATTTTAATTCTCAAGTACAATCCTAGATCCAGTCCTTTATCTTACCCTAACCCTAACCTAGAATCCACATAAAACCCTAACCTTGAAACTATATCTTTTACAGAATGAAAGCCTATAGCTATACGTTGCGGGGGCACTGTGATCACCCGAATTAGCGAACCACACTCAATGATATCATATGCACAGGGCCTCCCAAACAGCAGTCTTTACTGACTAAATCTGTATGCCTGAATCCTTCTGCGATACTGAGATGGATCGTTTGTGTATAAATAATTGACCGATATCTTTACAACTTCAAAAGGTTAAGTGAACATTGAAAATAGAATCCGGGGACTCAAAATGCGTCGGTTTTACCGTGCCCCGCATTCATTTCGAGGCGTAATATTTATGGAAGAGAGCAGAGGTGGTCATTCCGTCCGCTTGACCTTGTATCATTGATAAGGTTACATATTATGGCTTAACCAATCCAATCCTAGGTCAGTGAATAGGATGATTCCTTCCTTCCGCAATCTTCTGACACAGAAAAGGAACTTTGGCCGAAGCCGCCAGAGATATTTTGGGTGACTTCTTGGAGGCAGGGTTAGAACCGCGTTCTATATTTCCATGAAATTGCAACCAATGACAAGCTCTTCCAAGTTTAATCACAGTGGTGCAAAAGTGTGTTCCCATTTTCAAGAATTTGCTTAAACCTAGAAGTTACTAGCTTAAACCTACAATCTTCCTCAAATTATGTAATGTTTTAGGTGACCACTGTTAAAAAGGTCTTAGGTAGTGTAAATGACTGCGTTCTGCATACACTGACAAACTAAATGTTTAAAACCTGTGTTCATATTACTTCTTGCTCATACCTACAAACTTCCCAGAATAATATTTTATGTTTTAGAAGACCCCATTTGGAAATATTTAAGGCAATAAGTATGAACTACTCTCTTACTCTCAAGTCATTATGTACCTGACGCACTGTCCAAATGGTACATCACAATGATACAAAATGTGTTCCTAATCCTACAAACTTGCTTTTACCTACAAACTTTCTCAGATGACCCCGTTCATATTATGAATGAACACAGTGAGAAAGAACTGCGTTCTTATTGTCATGGCACATTGCATCCACTGACAAACTGTCCAAGGAATAATCACAGTGATGCAAAATATGTTCACATTCTCAAAAATGTCTTGTATTCCGATCCATCTCCTATATAATCATCACGTAATTCCAAACCCCTATTTGAAAAAGCTATGGCAGTAAGAACGCACCTGCTCTCAGATCAAGATGAACGGCCATACAGGCAGGTGCTTGGGTTGAAACGCGGGAAACTGTCGGTTTTTTGTTGTTGACGTGTTTCCATTTAATTGTATTGTTGCATCAGTGCATATTGCATGTCACCGATGAAATATACTGTCGTCATGCACGCAAGTATGGGTCTTACCGGGTCATATTTGTCAACTCTTTTGTGGAAAATCACTGGAAATCATGATACGAGATAAATTTCACGTATAAAATTATTATAAATACGCGTCCGAGATATTTAGATCCGAGGTACGTTTTATAATTTTTGTTTTAAAATAGATGTAGACCTAGTTGCAAAAATCCCAAATTATTTTGTCGTGAAATTTAAGGCAAAGATTATTAAAACAAAATCATTTTTTTCTAAATTCAACGTTTAAACGCATTTCTAGTAAATATTTGAATTGATAATTGTTAATCACATTTCAAACCTATTCTTTCTTTCTCTCTCTCTCTCTCCCTCTCTTATCGGTTATAATGGTACCCATATATTCGTATCGTCATAGCTACTTAAACGTTAAATACCTTTAACATTAAAGTTCATAGAAGAAGATCCAACATTATTATTTTATATCGCTCTACCACATAACAATTTGCTTGACATCATTCAATTCTCATGAAATAAAATAAAAAAATAAGTATGATGAAGGAGCAAAATCAAATGATCATTCCATGTAATCCATTTTCCATTACAGAGCTAATAAAATATGAATGTAATTTCCCCTATAACCAAGGGAGGTCCCCTCGATAGTCCCTGCACAGAGATGGAGATTAAGAAAAGATAAGTTGTGTATCTTGTCTCTTTTCCCGCGCATGTCCTTGCTCGAGCAATCAGTCAGATTCGACTTCAGCTTCGCCACGATATTCGTTCAAAGGGGCCCTAAAAAGGGCAGCGCCAAAAAAGGCTGTTTAAAAGAATGAAAAATCGATGTTTTCGAGGGAAGGGCCGCTGAAGGCCAAGAAGAAGTGATATTGCGAGTGTTATTGTGCGGAGGGAATGCACATTATGATTTAGTACATGGTGCCTGATCTTTTGGATGCACGCAAGTTTCTACAAGCAGAGGCATCGCTATTATTTTTTGGAAGTGGCATTAATCGAAAAATAACACAAAGAAATAAATATACACCACATCCCTAGCTAACGACGACACTCCTAATATTAAGTTGTTGTACTCACGAAAATCTATGTTGTAAAGGCTTGGCGAAATTCACAAAAATGAATTATGGCAAGTGATAATTAATGATTTCCATATGGGATCTAAACTTCCGTTGCCTCGGAACGTCAGTACGTCAGTAATAGACTGATGATTTGTGTGGTAATACAAAACTTATTGCATAAAAAAATATGATATGATATAGACAGGGACCTTTATTCATGTAGTCATTCTAGTGTCTCTTAATGATCACTTCTTTTTAAAAGAAAATTCAATTGGCATTAATACGGAAATACTGAACGATCCCAATATCATTGCCTATTTCACCCATTTCAAGATAGAAATTTCCATAAATGCCCTCGGGTATGTCCGATATAGACAAAACTTGCAATATTTCTCATTATTTTAAAACTTGCTATACTTTGGCAGAACCCCAAAGCCAGGACATTAGCTTATGAATCTAGCAGACGTCTGGCGTCGACCAAAAGCAAGAGCTACTCCCCGCATGCTTTATAAATTTACAATGACCTTAATTAGGGAATCTGCATCTTGCGTGGCTTGGCGATAGTTGTTGGGAGATTAATCATGGTGGTGAGATAAGGTGGGTCAGATGAAGAGTTGAAATCAAGACAGAGGAGAATAAGACGGAGGAATAGAAGAAGAGCAAGAAGTTAAAGAAGAACAGGTGAAGCAGTAGGAGAGAAGAGGAAAGTGAGGAATGAGAAAAATTATGAGAAAATGAAGACGTATGAGATGAAGTTGTTTTTTTTTTAATTGAAAAGAAAATGTGAAGAGAAAAGAGAGACGATGAAAGTAGTGTTGAAAATGAGTGACGAAAGAAAGAAGACACATCTTACGCGCAATGTTTGACAATGAAAAATAGGTAGAAAAGGTGGGGAAATGTACAGCACAAGTTTCAAGTTTCAAATTTCAAGTTTTATTTATCTTTCTTTCATAACACACATTACAATATATGACATGAATATAAAAGAGTGAACAGAAAATGACGTTACAATAGAAAGATGAGGTGACCTTGGTTGAAAGCAAGGCTTGTGGATTTAAGGTCCCTCATTTTAGGTCCCTCAACACGAAAGTTTCACTCGATGTGCCCCCTGTTAATATAATTTCAAATTAGATTCCTCTTGCCCTTTTGTATATCTGCATTCAAAGCATATGAAAGAAGAAATGTTGACATGCAAAACACGAATCTTCTGATAGACTGCTATCCCTCGAGTTCTACATATCATTGTAAAGGTCGTCTATAATATACAGTACAAATTAGAAGAAAATTGGCAAACTGAAGAAAAGGTCGTCTGACTTCGCTGGATATTTTTGTGGAATATACCTCAAGACGTTAGTGTTTACCTTTATTTTGGAACTACAATTTGCTAGAAATAAGATGCAGAAATGGTAAATATACCATTTTAAATCAACAAGAACAAAACCTTAATATTATGTCATACCCTGGCCGACCCATAGGTTTTTATTCTTCTTCATCTTTGTCATCCCCTTCATTATTATCTTCACCCCTTTCACCATCATTAACATCAACATCATCATCATAATCATCCTCCTTCTCATTATCATCATCATCATCATCCTCATCACCACCATCATCATCCTCATTACCATCATCACCTTATTCTCCTTCATTCTTTTCCTTTTTATTAACTTATCTAATTTATTTTGGCGACTCATCTTCTTCGTTGCAGAAAAAGAAAGATTCCTCTATTGTTATACTACAAACAATATTTAGCCCGTCATTACTAGTGTAAAGGAATTATTAGACCACACATCAAGGTCACTGTGCAGGTTGTTTTCTCATCAACTCAGCTCTGAATTAACATAAGAAAAAGAGGATCATGGGAAACAAAATGGTCACCGTTTAGGTATTGTTTGTTTTACAGTGGGCGCAAGTAGCTACACGTAGTGCAGTGGGCCTTTTAAGAACACAATATGGTTCCCTCTCCTTTCAATATGACGTGGTACCATGGGGAAGTTATTAATAACTATATCGAACAATGTCAATGAATAATAATTGTATATCATTAGCTTTCACAAGTATCTCGAACTAAAGGTCGAACAAGGAGATGATGGTAGTGAAAATACTCCATAATCACCATGGTTCGGTGCTCTAATTAGCGTCGCAGATCACGTCTGGGTATTTAATGTGGCCGATTTGATAGAATGCAAACTACCTGTGACTATGCATACACAATAAGTAGACAGACAGTCCCATGCAAACAAGCGAAAGACGCGAAAGACAGGCATGTGCCCATAATCGCGAGCTCTCCCTCACCCCTTAGATGCCAATGTTTTTTTGTTTAATACTTTCAAATGAGATTGTTATCAGATAAAGGAAGATAATATGCCATATTTGTCACGGATTGTCGTTAGCCCTCTTTAAAAATAAAAATAAAAGGATCTCGGTTACAAATGACCAGTGGCGGGTACAGCAGTAGGGGTTGAGGGGTCCTAGCCGTCTCCTCCACCTCTTCGTCTTTGACCGAACCAGTTCAACAATGCTCTTGATCTTCACATAATTATAAACACTTGTTCGCTCCTCTCGTAAATTAGAGGATTTTATTTATTTTCCTCCAGCCTGCTGCCCCTCTTCTCATTTAAAAAAAATGAACGTTTTGATTTTTTGTTATTGCAGACATTTGAGGATAGAATAATAAATGTTAATTTTGTTCTTCATTTATACAGCATTATCATAATTGTTAACATTTTCATGTTCTTATAAGCATCCATAATATGTTTCCTTTTAATCAAGCATCTCTCTACTTTACTTTTTATTTTTCCAGATCCATTTCTTGATGGCGCTGGCGGCCAACCACACCTACATACGAATATTCCACAAGGACTTGCCGGGTAGGACCAAGTACGGAGGCAACGACTACATCGGACATCGCTACAGCGACGCTGGCATGCCGCTCCAAGAACCGCTCAATATCCAGGACGAAAATACTCATTTCTGAGTCCAGCAACGCTAGAGGGCCTTTTCCTTTTACTTTTTAATCAATCGTACTTATTTTGTTGCTGGTTTGATGACGAAGACGCCTTGCCGTTTTGAGGTCTTGACTCCGTTTAGGGATCTCGTGTCTTGGAAAGATCTCTCTCGGAGTATGGTGGTGACATTTTCTAAGTTCTTATGAAGACCGCCTTCAACGGCCTTTTCTTAAAATGTGATGAGTTCTGACGAAGGCCGGGTTGCCGTTTTTGGAGAAAACAGGGGTGCTTTTTGCTTCTAAAGAAGAATATTTAAAAAACGAAATACAGGGTTTTGATGTGATACGGGCAAGCTTTTTACGTAAAATTACGTTTATGTTTGAAGCTGCTATTGATGTGACGGTAGGAAGAGCAAAACGTTCTTCTCGCCATGTCTTGTGGGCTTAGGTTTGGAAAGGGGAAGGGATTTGCAGTGAATTAAAAAGGAGAAAAGACAAAAGAGGATAAAGATAGAAAGAAAAGATCATGATGGAAATGTTTAGAGAGAGAGAGAGAAAGAAAGAAAAAAGTTGCCAATAAGTTAAAGCACGTTATTGTGTGATCGACTGAGCCTCATTGTCCTCCTGCCCATCTCAAATAGAGATTGCGTTTCTGTAAACTAATTCAGCAGTTTATGGGAAATCAAAAATAAAGACGTGACGATGCTATAGCCTATCCTTTTGAATGGCAAAATCGGCAGCTGAGCAACGTTTGACAACCCATTTTATATCCATCTGTATTTACTGCCAATGATGAATATAAAAAACAGGATACTGCTCCCGTGCGTTGGCTGCACTTTATAATAATTTACCCCAGGTCGATAAGGGCTATTTTGATCGATGTCAATGAACTGACCAAAACTGACCATCTATATTAAATTTCATTTTTCTTGATTTAAATTCATTAGCTCGATCTGATTTTACTGTCCTTACAGTATAGGATCTCACACCGTGTTTCTGAACAGGCTGAGATACCTCACGCTTTATGGACAGCAGAATTTCATTTCAATTTGACGTCTGTGTAGTGAAAGATATATTTCTTATGCTGAGAAATACAATGTAATATATATGGTCAGTAAAAAACCTGATTTTTTTTATAGACAAGTTAAATCAGGAAGAATGAATACATTCATTATCCTGTTGTGATCAGAACAAACTTTTAATCAGCATTGTTAGTCCTGTTGGCCCTGGATTTAAAAGACAAATGTGACTCTCAAAGTGACTCTTCATTGTTATTAAAAAAAGAAAAAAGAAACGAGTTATTGATAAGAATGATTAGACCAACCAAAGGTAAAATGGCGGGCAAGGAACGAAATCTGTTTATGAGATGCGCATATAGAGGTCTCAGAGTATGCCAGAGTTTGATTGAGGACGAAAAGAAATGTCAACTGAGAAAGAATGACGTAAGACTAAAATATCGAAATATGACCCGAATTGTGCATTGTCAATTGACGAAAACTCAGCACAATGACTTGATCGTGACATGACCGTCATTCGAGAAGTAATGTATTTGAACATATTTGAATTGTATATCTTGGTTTGAAGTAAACTCATATACCAGTAACGTGGTATCAAAATTCTATTGATGTGACAAAATTGTGAAGAACTTAGCTTGATGTACATAATTTTATCCAAATTTTATTCTAGTTTAATAGTCAGTAACTTAGCTCATCCGTGTGAAAAAAAACAATTTAGTCGATTTGATGTTTTCTTAGAAAACAACGTTAGTTAGTCATTGAAGAAATTTATATCTGAATTTGAATGTTGCAGATTTTTTAAGTGGTTGTGTATGTAATTAAGGTATAACAAGTCATCTTGGTGATAAGTGGTGTTGTATATAGCTTCTATACATGGACATTATGCATTTCAAAACATGTTATTTATTGTAGCTATTGCAGAGTAAATGGTGTATTGTATAATGGCTGACACGTGCACATATTGTAATGAAGAAGCGATTTTGAATGTTGTATTTTAATGTTGTAACCTTAAGTAGCTCTTATCTTGTCAAGAAACGTTTTCAAAATGGCGAATTTACTAATGCGACTGTCAATGACTTCTTTTTATCTGTGTGCGTACACATTTTATTTTGTCTCAATTTCCCTTTTTAACTGGGTCTCTAGGAAACACAGCGAGAATGTATAAATGTATTGTTTTCTTTCATCATAATGAAGAATAATTATGATGCTATCACAATCATAGATATTTTTTTACCTTTAGAAAGCTTTTTAACTTCGAACTCGCTTCAGAAGGGTAATCAAATTCTACCCGGCATCGTCGATCTACACTGAGTGGCATCCCCCTTTAATATGATTCCATGCAAAAAAATATGACAGCGTAATTGGATCATTTCATATACTTTTGCACTGATAGCTCAAAGAGGAATAGTTACAAGTATTAGTCAAAAACGTGTGCCGATAATTCAAATTTCATGGACACGTGATGCCGATTTGAAGAAATGTTTTGCTATTTACACTTGTCTTGGAAGAAAGAGAAAAACATGAATAATTGGTAGACAGAATTTAAGATAAGCTTCAGAATGTATTAATCAACAAGAAATCGTTCATAATACCCATCAAAATCTATTTTACCATTTTTGGTCACTTGAAACAGGATAGTGATTTATTTTTCAGTGAACCTTCAAATCATTAGCAGATAATCTAATTCCAATTAAAAAATGTGAACCCGTCACAAAAATGTGAACCCGTCACAAAAATGTGTTAACTACTTGTAATTGATTATCTAGTAAGGAGGACGGTCTCTTTTATTAAACTTTCCCTTCTTTTGCTAAACTAGGGGCTAATCATCTTTCCATGGAGTTGTCATTTTAATAGCAACAATGTCAGAGGCACATAGCGGCTCATTTTCATTGACCCTTGTACAATCATTGGATAGAGTGTTGCATGATGAAGAACACTGTTGGTCACCGGCGGCCATCTTGTGACTCCGGCATCTCACACTTGTTGGCAGTGAGCTTGTCATCCATTGTCACACTTTCGAACAGTTTTCAAAGCTCTGGATCTCCTACCCAGCTACAATCCATGCATGCAAATTGTTGCTTCACAAAAGAACCTGCTCAGCTATTTGAACCACCTGAACCCATTCATGACTTTGTGATAGGCCTAGAAGAAAAAAACGTCATTCACGTAAAAATGCATTACACCCCAAATGGCCTTTTGTAAAGTAAGTCGAACACATTCTTCTGCGCTGCGCGCCAAACATGATAACAGGGCAGTCAGTGGGTATCTCATGAGTGGGCAAGCACGTTGTGCCTCTCTCTCTCTCTCGCATTTTACACCCCAAATTAATGGCGACCTACATGGAAGGATGTCTAGCGTGAAAAAGGTAATATGAAGATATTTTTATCATTAATAGGTTCTCAAGGAGTAGAGGTCGTTTGGGAATTTTAGAACAGACTGACTTATTTGTTTTAGATCATCTGCAAAATTAATGTTTTGCGTTCATTCTTTAAGAAAAGGAAAGAAGCTTGCGGCGAAAAACGTTTCTTGGCGTCTATGACTATGCACTGTAAACTGCAATCTCTAGACTTATTTGTAGATCCATAACGCTTATCAAATTTTCCATTCAATTTGCCTTGTCATTGTTGGTGAATAGTATGTGACATGGACATTTTTAATGTTGTGAACTTTTGTAAGTAGGTGTCAATTTTATGTCATTTTGGAAAGTTGTGAAATATAAAGCAGTCCGCCATGCGTTGTCATTCGATTTTTATCGTTTCGAATTGTCAATATAAGTAAGCGTTACAAGAAAGACCAAAATAAGTGTTGGTAAAAGCGAGATTTCTGATCGGTATTTTCGAAATTAAGGTAACTAGATCCGTGTGCATCAGTAATTGATGCAGAACATATTTTGTTATCAATTGTCATTAATAATCTATGGCTCTAGGTTATAAGCGTGCTGATATTTCCATCAGCTGCTGTTTTCATGTTCTGAATTGGTTACTGATGCAGCTCATAGATTTTATGACCTTGATTGTCAAAAGGTGAAAATCTAAGCATTATTTTGACATTTTTAAGCAAAAAGATTATTTGCAGAAATGATATCTTTCCTTCTACAATGCGCAAACCTCAGTCTTTAACAAAGTTTTGAGTTGTATGATAAAAAGTGTAATTTTTTATAAGACCTATATAACAAGTGAGGGGATATTTATTTGAATTGTATTTTTACCGTTTTTTTTTATCGGGTTCGATATCTTGTCGCAGAACATTTCATTTTTTTTAAAAATATGTCGGAAATAAGCGTGTGTCCATGGCAAAAAATATGAGTATGTTAGGTCTGAATGTACGTCTTATTCAAAATTAAAAGTAATGCAGTATGTGAGCGACTGCTGCAAAGTAATTGCTATCATGATACCGCTTTTATGTTAACTTTTTGTTTCTCAGTACTGAAATTGAACATAGTTTCGGTGTAGCCTTGTTTTGTAGTCCATGAGTAAGAATTAAGGTACGCTATTTAAATAAAATCCTTCGGCTTTAATGTAGAAACATATAATCAACGTTGGTTAAACACAAATCACTCGTCTTTCTATATTTTTTTGTTTAAAACAATCTGCAGGGAATTATAAGAGGAATATAACGTTTTGATGAAGAAATTAAACGGAACATAACCTGAGGCTAAAACTTGTTGCTTTTATACTCTTTCAAATGCGTTTCTCCCCTTTTCCAGTCAAGGTGCTTTTTTACATAACTATCTTCATGAATATTATTTGTATAACCATTATGTATATACTTAGAATGTGCGCATTAATTATACTTGCCTGTTCTGTGATTAAAAAATGTATTTACGGGATTCTTTTCCTGAATACATCGTGTACTATGTTTTTAAAAACATTTGACTCTTTTGATCGTATATTAATCAAAAGAACCAGAGGTTTGCAGATTGTAAAGTTGAAATATGCCAATCTTTTTCCGGAGTAAGTTTTTTCACGCTTCCTTTAATGCTATTCTTAAAATAATACTCATGATTTTCTAATTCGATTTTCACTTTCTCAAAAATCTGTGTGTATCAGAAATTAATTCAGAACACATCAATGAGTGCCATGTCATTCCTGCCATTCTGTTGCTATCCTTTTGCTACCCAGTGCCATTAATGATTCGTGAATTCGGGTTAAAATTGGATGCCACGGAATTAAGCTGCCTTGAACAATGGCAATTGCTGTGTTGTGACTTTATGCTGTTTTTAGGCCTCATAACAAGTGGAACTTTGATTAAAAATCAAAGCATTATTTGAATAATAACATTCAAAGAAATTGCAAATGAGTCATTGCAAATAAAGTTAAATCTTTTAACTTTACAATGTGAAAAATCTCAATCTTATACCAGCTATAACTTTACAGATGATCAAAAGTGTCAATCTTTTCAAATATCTAATTGTGGTGGGCATTATTAGGGAGAGGGCGATACGAATGCGTGTATTTCGTTTTTAAAAAACACTTTCCTTTCTGGTGAAGTTCAGATAGTTGTTGTACAAAAAAGAGACAAATTTGATTTTATTTATGGTGGAAAAGTTTGTGTACCGAAAAAAACAGTATCTGAAATTTGGTGGGCGGGTCACAAATTAGCTGCATATTACCGGGGTGAGGGGTACGATATTAATGAATGGATTAAATAGAAGTAGATTTTATTAAAATATAGGTTTCAGAATAGAGTAAAAAAAATAAACTTCTCAAATTCATGTTCGAGTTATGATATTTCTAGTTTTAATGTACAATAATGCTCTATTTATAATGATTATATCATCATGGATTGGGCGGTACACCTGACTTTGGGGTCAAGTCAATTGTGATTTTTTTTTAAATCTTCATTTTTTAAGAATTCATTTTCCAACTTTTCTCTCTTGACTTGGCCCCATATTGCACATCATCATATTAAAGTAAACTACGCATCAATGTAAAGGAAAATAGACAAGCTTTTTTATTTTACCAACTTCAGATATGATAGCACAATGAAATAAGATATCATCGCTCAAGATTGCAGAACTCTTTTTATATATCGTAGTGTATTTCTGACTCCGATGCAATATTATGTATTTGTTCAAGCGAAGCTTTTGCTTTCGTTTGAAATGTTGGTCTTATGATTTCTGTTAAAATGGTGACTATCTTTTTATCTACTTTTTATTTCTATGCAATGTAACTATGTTTGAAAAACAAAATATTTTCGTTTTTCTTATTTTTAACAACGTTTTGAAATCATGTATGTTGCGTGCTATTTACAGTCTAGTCTTAATTCTCACACCAACAGAGAAAATAGTTTTTAACCAATACAGGTTCTAGATAAAAGCAAATATATGGTCGAAATATGTCATAAGCCCTATAGCGACATGAGGGCGTAATGGTAGAATAATATAGGCTTTGTAGTATTCAATATTTTTAACACCCAATAGATAAGTTTATGCAATTATTGGGGGGAAAAGGAGCCTCACGGTGTTTAGGCCTATACGTTAAGTCTTTCAGGTTTTAAAGCTAAAGCATTTTAATATTATTTTTGCATGTTGAAAAGAAAACAAAATTACAAGCGGTTTCAGGAGATCGATCGCGAAAAGGAACGATTTCAGGGATTTCTAAAACTCATTGGCAAGGAGGTGTTGATTATGAGGGGGGATTCTTGTAGGGAAATATTACCATTATAACATGATAATCAAAATAAGAAATGGTCTTACAGTGATGTCTACATTATTTTTTCCCCTTTTCACTTAAATGCAGTGCGTCACATTGACTGTGTTGACATTGATATCGTCAAATATTTGTATAATGTGGATTGTGTCAAATCTGGTTGTAAATAAATCGTGTTGTATGGACTTTCAAAAACAAGGCAGTTGTAACGTTTTCTAATTCTTTTTCCATTTTGTTGATAACGCGATCACAAAGACTTCCAAGATATTCGCCACCTATTATTTGTATTTCTTTGTACTTTATTTGTTTCGTTTATCGGAACGTAACACCAAAACATTACAAAATGATAGCACACATAAACGATGATAATACAAATGATGATAATAATAATTAAAAACAACCTTGAAAAACAACCAATGCATGGGGATTGAGTTCTCTCCTCACTAATTGTCGTTTATTGCGAAGATGACAGTGTCATTTTACATAATCAAAATATAGTTTATATAGGCAATATAAAACAATAGACCATAATAAAGTATGGAAATAGCTCTCTGAGATGAATTCTTGATAGTCTTAGATTTCGTGTTGGATGCATGCAGGTTTTTTTTATTGACTATTTAATTCCTTTCAAAGCTTTGTTGTGAATTAATGAAATGCGATGGGAGTAGAAAGTGTGTGTGTGTGTGGGGGGNAGTGTCCATGGCAAAAAATATGAGTATGTTAGGTCTGAATGTACGTCTTATTCAAAATTAAAAGTAATGCAGTATGTGAGCGACTGCTGCAAAGTAATTGCTATCATGATACCGCTTTTATGTTAACTTTTTGTTTCTCAGTACTGAAATTGAACATAGTTTCGGTGTAGCCTTGTTTTGTAGTCCATGAGTAAGAATTAAGGTACGCTATTTAAATAAAATCCTTCGGCTTTAATGTAGAAACATATAATCAACGTTGGTTAAACACAAATCACTCGTCTTTCTATATTTTTTTGTTTAAAACAATCTGCAGGGAATTATAAGAGGAATATAACGTTTTGATGAAGAAATTAAACGGAACATAACCTGAGGCTAAAACTTGTTGCTTTTATACTCTTTCAAATGCGTTTCTCCCCTTTTCCAGTCAAGGTGCTTTTTTACATAACTATCTTCATGAATATTATTTGTATAACCATTATGTATATACTTAGAATGTGCGCATTAATTATACTTGCCTGTTCTGTGATTAAAAAATGTATTTACGGGATTCTTTTCCTGAATACATCGTGTACTATGTTTTTAAAAACATTTGACTCTTTTGATCGTATATTAATCAAAAGAACCAGAGGTTTGCAGATTGTAAAGTTGAAATATGCCAATCTTTTTCCGGAGTAAGTTTTTTCACGCTTCCTTTAATGCTATTCTTAAAATAATACTCATGATTTTCTAATTCGATTTTCACTTTCTCAAAAATCTGTGTGTATCAGAAATTAATTCAGAACACATCAATGAGTGCCATGTCATTCCTGCCATTCTGTTGCTATCCTTTTGCTACCCAGTGCCATTAATGATTCGTGAATTCGGGTTAAAATTGGATGCCACGGAATTAAGCTGCCTTGAACAATGGCAATTGCTGTGTTGTGACTTTATGCTGTTTTTAGGCCTCATAACAAGTGGAACTTTGATTAAAAATCAAAGCATTATTTGAATAATAACATTCAAAGAAATTGCAAATGAGTCATTGCAAATAAAGTTAAATCTTTTAACTTTACAATGTGAAAAATCTCAATCTTATACCAGCTATAACTTTACAGATGATCAAAAGTGTCAATCTTTTCAAATATCTAATTGTGGTGGGCATTATTAGGGAGAGGGCGATACGAATGCGTGTATTTCGTTTTTAAAAAACACTTTCCTTTCTGGTGAAGTTCAGATAGTTGTTGTACAAAAAAGAGACAAATTTGATTTTATTTATGGTGGAAAAGTTTGTGTACCGAAAAAAACAGTATCTGAAATTTGGTGGGCGGGTCACAAATTAGCTGCATATTACCGGGGTGAGGGGTACGATATTAATGAATGGATTAAATAGAAGTAGATTTTATTAAAATATAGGTTTCAGAATAGAGTAAAAAAAATAAACTTCTCAAATTCATGTTCGAGTTATGATATTTCTAGTTTTAATGTACAATAATGCTCTATTTATAATGATTATATCATCATGGATTGGGCGGTACACCTGACTTTGGGGTCAAGTCAATTGTGATTTTTTTTTAAATCTTCATTTTTTAAGAATTCATTTTCCAACTTTTCTCTCTTGACTTGGCCCCATATTGCACATCATCATATTAAAGTAAACTACGCATCAATGTAAAGGAAAATAGACAAGCTTTTTTATTTTACCAACTTCAGATATGATAGCACAATGAAATAAGATATCATCGCTCAAGATTGCAGAACTCTTTTTATATATCGTAGTGTATTTCTGACTCCGATGCAATATTATGTATTTGTTCAAGCGAAGCTTTTGCTTTCGTTTGAAATGTTGGTCTTATGATTTCTGTTAAAATGGTGACTATCTTTTTATCTACTTTTTATTTCTATGCAATGTAACTATGTTTGAAAAACAAAATATTTTCGTTTTTCTTATTTTTAACAACGTTTTGAAATCATGTATGTTGCGTGCTATTTACAGTCTAGTCTTAATTCTCACACCAACAGAGAAAATAGTTTTTAACCAATACAGGTTCTAGATAAAAGCAAATATATGGTCGAAATATGTCATAAGCCCTATAGCGACATGAGGGCGTAATGGTAGAATAATATAGGCTTTGTAGTATTCAATATTTTTAACACCCAATAGATAAGTTTATGCAATTATTGGGGGGAAAAGGAGCCTCACGGTGTTTAGGCCTATACGTTAAGTCTTTCAGGTTTTAAAGCTAAAGCATTTTAATATTATTTTTGCATGTTGAAAAGAAAACAAAATTACAAGCGGTTTCAGGAGATCGATCGCGAAAAGGAACGATTTCAGGGATTTCTAAAACTCATTGGCAAGGAGGTGTTGATTATGAGGGGGGATTCTTGTAGGGAAATATTACCATGATAACATGATAATCAAAATAAGAAACGGTCTTACAGTGATGTCTACATTATTTTTTCCCCTTTTCACTTAAATGCAGTGCGTCACATTGACTGTGTTGACATTGATATCGTGAAATATTCGTATAATGTGGATTGTGTCAAATCTGGTTGTAAATAAATCGTGTTGTATGGACTTTCAAAAACAAGGCAGTTGTGACGTTTTTTATTCTCTTATTATTTTGTTGATAACGCGATCGTAGAGACTTTCAAGATATGAACCAGCGGCGCTTTTAGTCGCCCTTTGTGCGCCACCTATATTACTTTGTTTTTGCTCTTTACTTATTTCATTTTAAGAATGTAACATCAAACAATAACAAATGATAGCACATATAAACGATAATAATAATAACACAAATAATGATAATCATGATAATGAAGAAAGTGAAAAACAACCCATTCTGGGGATTGCTCAAAAGAAGAAAAAAATTCGGATTAAGTTATCTCTTCACTGATTGTTTATTGAGAAGATGGCAATGGCGTTTTACATAATCTGGATATGATTTATATAGGCAATACAAAACAATAGACACATAATAGTCCAGGAGATGATCCCATATACCATGTACAAAAACCTGGAAAAGTACTTTTGCTCATTTGTGTTATAGATGGGTATTGGAAGTAAATTCGGCTTGGTTGCGAGCTTGGCAACCGTGGGCAACTTTTGTAATATCCATATTAGCATAATCATCTAGTTAGCATATTTTCATATATTAATGTTACTAATCTCAATCCAGGAAACCTTAAAACATGGATAATACGACTTTTCCAGCGTTTTCTATGACGAGGAATTCATTTATGACACCAGTTTTTGATTCCAAGTAATGCAATTGTCTTAAATAACATAATTAGCATATGTACAATGTATGGACTTCATTGTCATTGTTTATCCAAAAAAATGGTGCAATGCAACATTGTAAATCACTTTTTGAAAAAATACACATTCATGAGAAGATATTCCTTGTAGATTTAGTATAATTTGCCTGATTAGCATATACACTGTATGTGGCACTGTTTTTTTTAAACTATAACCAAATAGCTAAATGGCCCTTTGAGAGCCTGAAACTTTACAAAGATAACGAATTAGAAATCAGTTACAACTTTTCCTGTAGCATAGACCTAGATTGACCTCCCATAGCTTAATAAAAAAAATGTCAACGTTTCTTTATGTGCATGAGGTTTCCTTGAACAGCAAATTGTTTACGGAATTTCGTAACAAAATTGACATATCTTTTTGGTTGTAGCCGAAAAAATATATAGCTACGAACAATAGGTTTTTTTAATCTATTGATGATTAATGAGCATGGGTTGATCTTAGAGAAAGTTAACAGTAATATGATTTAACTCGTTTATTTTGATGGAACAGTGCAATTGAAAATGGTGTTTCGGACGTTACATTTTTCCGTAAACAATGTAGACCCCCATTTAACCCACTAGAACAATAAATTATTGCGATTGTATATGTTTTGAATAATGTTATTAAATTAAAATAAAATATAATTTAATTATTGTAGCGCTTATATTAGAAATATACTAAAAATTTGAACAAGTTAATTGTCTCATTTTCCGTAAACAATTTTGTAACATCCGAAACAACCTCCAATTTGAAGAAGCAGAACATCTATGAACTGCAGGACCTATCTTTCGTAACATTTTTTAAACATTTCATTGCGGCTACCCACCCAAAAAAAGAAATTTGCAATACAGCACTACAATACTATTTTATAGTTCAAACCAATTTTCCGTTAACAGTTGTAACGTCCGAAACAAATGTAACGTCCGAAATAAAAAATACCAATTAAATGATGATAATCCATATTTTAGGGTATCTGAAGTGAATAAATCATTATGAAATAAGTTATTATAAGTCTTTACACAAGTCAAAACACATATTAGGTCTTTCAAATCCAATAATTTTGTGTAAGCTCAAGAAGGGTGTTTCGGACGTTACACTATTTGATTGTCAACACATAGTTTACAAATTTCAACTAATTTTCTGTAATAAAGTGCAAGTTATGATTTCACAATGCACACTCCTATTAAAGACAGTATTTTGATAATTTTATTTGAATTTAAATATAGGATATGAAGAAATTTGATGCAAAATCAAATTTTCGGTAAAGTATCTAAATTTTCTGCAAAATTGACGTATAAAACCTAAAATACTGAAGCCACACTTTGTGATGCAAGGCATGGCTGGCTGCTTTAGTATATCCTTAATTGTAATTTATCCGAAAAAATCTCAATAAAAGTGACTCGTAACAAATATTTAGCCATTTTAACAGCACTTTCTGGTATGCTTTCAGCACGTTTCGGACGTTACATTAAACTGTTAACATACATTTTCATACTTAAACTAGTTTAAATGAGGAGCAAAGACAGATGTGAGAATAGCAAATTTCAATTTTTCAACCTCTCCTCTTGCTATTTACATCGATGTGTGTTTACAAATCATCAGGTTTTCATTTTTACAGAGGTTGTTCCAAATGATGTCATTTAACCTAAGATTGTATGGTCAATCTAAACTATTTGGTAGGTTACAAAAGCTCAAAATCACCCCCTTAAAGGTGAAATTCAAAGAAAATCACAAATACGTCAACTAATGTATCACTAGAAACAGGTACTCATGGACATCGTACAAGTTATAGGTCAACTGCATATCAGGCGATTTATAAAAAATACAAATACAACCACCTCCAAAGCAGCCGAGATATACCAGAGATTCGCCGGAAAAATAACGATGTTTTAATGACGTCACTATATGGACGAACACTGCCCAAGCAGACGACATCCCATAGAGAATGAACATAATTGCAAAGCTATTAGTTGTCAAATTATAATGAGTTTAGTGTATATAAATGTAATGGCATGTCAAACCATTCAAAAGGGGATATGACTCGATTCTGATAACTAAAATCTTTTGCTTGTAAATAATCATGATAGAGGTTAATTAACAATCAAAGAAACCAGACTTTCAAATTGAAAACCCCTCGGAATGATATTAAGGACGGCATTTGTTCCCTCCTGAAACGCCGAACATACCGTGGTGTGTGCAGCTGAATATAAACAATGGCGTCTTATTTTGTTTACAAGCGAAAGATTCCTTTATTTTTGTATCGCTGCATTTGTCATCAAAATAAAACCGTGCGCGGGGTTAAGAGTGAGGCAATAGATTATACATTTAGCCTGACGGTAGTGAAGTAAGAGAAAGAACTCAAGAAAAGATGAAAACACAGGCACTGAAAATGTGTGAGATGTCATGGGGCATCGTCTGCTTGTGCAAGTCATGTCCATACTGTGATCTCACACATCTCAGCAGCGTTCGGAGAGCTGTTCCGGTGCTATGCCGGGGCTGTATTTAAGCATTTTGTGATTTATAATAATTACTTCGAATGTTTCCAAGCATTGAATTTTGATAACCTTGTCGAATCGAAGTTTCAACTTTGCAATAATGGAAATAAATTTAGTTTTTAAAATCAATGAATATCAACTTTAAGCAATACCCAGTGTACATGTACATGGCATGGGTATGTTACAGGCTATAAAGTTAATAAAATCAAGCAAATTAAAGTGTTTTTCTAAAAATTTATGGGGAATTTAATCTGAAAATACATTTTTAAAAAGGCACTCAGTACACGTAACTAAACTGTGTAAAAGGGATTACTACTGCCATTATCCAATACTAAAAAGAGCATTAATACCTTATTTAATGATACTAAACATACAGTTTCTTCCACAAAATGTGTGAAATATAAATGGGCTTTAATACTGCTTGTCCCTTTTCTCTTGCCTATTGATCAACCATCGTTTATCGTTAAACAGAGAAATTTGAAGGATCCTGTTCAAATTATATTCTATGAATCTATAACGTTTCACAGATAACTAGAATACTTGATTTACGCTCCGAACATCTAATTGGTATCCACATATCTATTGGGGCAAAGTGCATTCTAAGAAACATGTTTAACCTATACCATTTGTCACCTGTGATATCAGCACAGCAAGAGTTAAGATCAGTCAACCAACCAACCAAACAATCCATCCATCCACCCATCCATCCATCAATCGGTCATGAAGTAAATAAATAAATACTTATTTAAGAGCATTTAAAAGTTTTTTTTTTTAAACAGCCTCGTAATACAAATAGTGGTAAAGGATGATTGTTACTAGTATTAACAGGGGCGGCCGAACGACTTCCAAAGTGGGGGGCACCAACAAAAAGGGCACTTTCTGGAAAAAAAAAGGCACCTACAGTGGGAAATCTCAAAGCGAAAATATACCATTTTTTGGACATTGGTATATACCCCTACATTGTGATTACATTATCAGGGATGATTTCAATATTTGTTTCTTTTCATACATCATACAAAATATCGCTTAAGCATCATACTATACAGTTAGGTGTGATGTCTGAATATGCATTTACGAGCGAGCTAAGCGAGCGAGAATTTTTTTTTTTTTTTGTAAAGGTCTGTGAGGTCGCAGTGCGAAAAATTACATCTTATAAAGATATAAAAAGCCAATCGTGATGGGGTTATAAGCACATTCTCATAACGGAAGACTGAAAAGGCCTTTGATAAGTAACATAATCATATCATCTTTAAATGCAAGCGACAGAGCGAGCAAACTTTGGGGGAAATTGCTCTAAGTCGCTTTAAATATGGGGCACGTTTAATGATTACATGAAAAGGGGACAATTATCGAAAGGGATAACACACTTATTAGAAAAGAAAAGGAGCACGTGTCAAAGTACAAAGGATAATTATACGAGGTGAAAATGTAGCATTTTTCACCTGAAAAGAAGCACTCACCAGTGATGAAAAAGAGGCGTTTACGAAAATGGGAAATAAGCATTTGTTGACGGAAAAGGGACGCCCATCAGATTTTGATAGGGACAGTTATAAGAGGTGAAAAGGGGATAGGTCCATTATTAGAAAGGAAAAGGAGCACGTATCATTATTAAAAGGGGAATTATCAGAGGTGAAAAGGAGAACTGAACAGATATGAAAAGAGGCACTTATAAAAATGTTAAAGGGGCACTTATAATAAAGAAAAATGTGCATTTGATGAATGAAAAGGGGGCACCGTTCAGATTTTTAAAAGGGGCAGATATGAGAAGGAGGAGGAGCTCTTTCTTTTTAATGGGGGCACTTGTCATAAGGAACAGTGGCACTTATTAGAAATGAAAAGGGGTAGTTATGAGAAGGGAAAGGAGCTCTCTCTTTTTAACGGGGGCACTTATCATAAGGAAAGGGGGCACTTATTAGAAAATAACAGGGGCACATGTTAAAATGAAAGGTGTGCTCATCCGACTTAAAAAGGGGGGTAGTTATTAAAGGAGAAGGGGCACTTCTTACAAAGGAAAAAGGGGGCAGTTTTCAAAGTAAAAGGAGCACCTCTCAGTTTTAAATAGGTCAATTATCAGAGGTGAAGGGGGCACTTATCAAAAGTGAAAAGGGGCACTTCTCGTACCTGAAAAGAGGCACTTTCTAGAGATTAAAAAGGGCACTTATTCAAGATAATTTCAAGATTTATGAGAATGGAAAATGTACACTTCTTGCAAAGGAAAATGGGACGTGTCGGAGGATCAGGGGCACGTGTCAAAAATAAAAAGGGCACTTGTCAGAGGTGAAAAGGGGGAAGGGGCACTTTTACTAAGTAATAGGGGCAATTTTCCTATGTAAAAAGGGGCACTTTTGGGGTATCTGAAAAAAGTGTGGGGGGCACTGTGCCCCCCGGGAGGGCCGCCTCTGAGTATTAAAATCTAAAACATACACAATTTTGAACTAACATGCAAAATGTCTCATTCTCAGGATGTACAATGGATAAGAGTTTCCTTATTTCGTATTACCTTAATGGCTCGGGATACTTCTTTATAGTGTTATTTAAGACAAATAATATTTGTCAATGTACAGTACATGCAGTGATATTTTGAATGACACACTATATAGTTTAAGGCAAAGTGTAACATCGTGTAACATAGGAAACAGACTATAGCATACATTGTACACTGTTGTTCATAACATGCAGAGTACGTTTGTAAGTAAATTTTCTAAGGAGTTTTTATGACTACAAGTCTACAATTGCTATTAGTTTCATATTTCGTTCTGTTGGATCACATAAGCATTTATAACTACACGTTCTTGAAATGAACGGTATACCTTACATAAATTGGGTAGTCGATGAAGATAAATTAGGTGTATGCGCTAAACTAATAAAAACTGCACAATTTTTCCCATAAATGTATTTTTCTGCAAACAATTAATGTAACTTAGCTCAATAATACCTAAAGTGTGTAACGTCTGAAACACCAGTGGTGTGACATATGAAAATTATTAGGCAATGCACTGGTTCCCAATTTCGGGGTATGTATTTATCTTATATAATTGGTTCTTATGTTAAAATAAGTTTGACCCAAGAGAAAAGCAATTTTAAAGTGTAAATTACCTATTGAAATAAAAACTTGTTATTGTCAAAACCCTAATTTAGATCTATTTTTCACTTTCAAAGGATACAAAATCTGTATTTTTCAAAATAGAAACTCAAAAAATTTGCAGGAATAATCTCTGTTGGTATATTATTTTGTTTGTGTAGTAAATAGCAAATGAGTTTTTTTTTTATATCAGAGTTATTAGATATGCTATAGTTCACAATAGATTTGTAAGAACTCAAAGTATTCATATCTGGCGAATAAATAGGGATATAGATTAAGCTCCGAAATTTGCATTTCTCAAAAATATGAATAGTCTTGATCCTAAAAATACACGTTTACAGTAAGTAAATATAATTTCATGTTGGACCCTTTTGTGGACACATTTGGTATATGTTTAAAAACACCAGTGAAAGGGGAAATATGTAATAATGTTGCTAATCTTAATCCAGGAAGGCTTAAAACATTGATATTATGACTTTCCAGGGTTTTCCACGACGAGGGATTCATTTGTGACATCAGTTTTTATGTTTAAGTAATGCAATTTGCTCAATATGTAATTTTTGTACTAATAAGCCTAATTAGCATATTTGTAGAATATCAATTATTTGGGACGTCTTGGTCGCAAGGCAATGCTGTCGCACCTCATGAAATGTCTAGGAAATGACGGGGTCATTAAACGCATTGATGGTTGGGCTACAGTCATTGGATTTAGAGAGACTGTCGGAAACACACTGAAGATGGTTAAAGCAGATGGAAATGAGACAGGTATGTACATAGGCCAGGGATGTTGAATACAACAGTGCAAACTATGATCTGTCTATGTTTACCAAAACCAGAGTACAAGCCCGACGTTGCTCAAGCTTGTGGAGGAATTCCTGGAAAAGTCAGAATTATCCATCTTTTCAGGCTTCCTGGATTAAGATGAACAAGATTATTACATGCTGCACATATATGCTAGTTAGGCTAATTATACAACATATGCATGGAATATGTTCTCATGAATTAATGATTAGTCTTTCAAAAGTGATTTACAATGTTGCATTGCACCATATTTTTGGATAAACAATGACAATGAAGTCCATACATTGTACATAATGCTAATTATGTTATTTAATATTATTGCATTACTTGGAATCAAAAACTGGTGTCATAAATTCCTCGTCTTAGAAAACCCTTGAAAAGTCGTATTATCCATGTTTTCAGGCTTCCTGGATTGAGATTAGCAACATGATTATTTATTGCAAAGTATGCTAATTAGATGATTATGCTAATAATGGCTATTAAAAAAGTTGCCCAAGGTTGCCAAGCTGGCAACCAAGCCGAATTTACTTCAATACCCATCTAGAACACAAATAAACAAACAAAAAACCTTGTACTTATCAACTTTTCCTGGTCTGAAAAACTTCTACAGGACTATAATAAAGTATTGAGATACCTATATGAGATCATTGAATTCTTGATAGTCCTTTCTTTCGTGTTGGATGCAGGTTTTGTCATTGACTATTTAATTCCTTTCAAAGCTGTGTTGTGAATTAATCAAATAATATAGACTAAGGTACGATGGGAGAATAAAGTGTGTCTTTGTGGGGGGGGGGGG
>BEXV01000010.1:40725-51766 GCA_003118195.1 Hemicentrotus pulcherrimus | reverse complement strand
GGGGGGGGGGGGGACCAAAGGACAAGTCTAGAATTCAATTTTGTTTATTAGAAATCAGGAAAATACGCAAACTGATGAAGAATTTTGAGGAAGGATCATAATCATAGCAGTGAAAGTTGTCATAATACAAATAATCGGTCGCCAAGGACAGATTTGCTATTCAGTGACTAGTTCAAGTTCATTTTTATTTTATTTCCATTTCTCGTAAAAAAAAAAATACATTTAACAATACATTATACATATAAGCAAATATATAAATATAAATGAATAGTACAAAGAATATGGAGGAGCCAGCAGAGGCCATTGGCCTTTCAAAGGCTGGGCTCCAATGTCCTCAGATGATAATGCAAAGTAAAGAGAAAAGAAACAATGGGTATTAATAAATAAACAAATGAGTACAGGCTAATTAAATTAAACATACAATAGGGATTCCTTCATTAAATAGTTCTTGTATTTACGTTTAAATGACTAGAGAAAATTATTTCCTTTTTAAACCCCAAATCGAATTCAAGGCTAATTTCGATAAAGACATGGAAGATCACGTGATCAATGAGTGTTGTTTTTTTTTTGGAGGGGGGGGGGATTCCCCAAAACTCGCGTTCTAAGGGAACGGGCGTGACGTAGCTTCGCAACGTCTCCATAGTCTACCAGCACAAAAGTGAGTCTGCACTATAAGACAAACCATAGGCAGGGGCGTCGCTAGACCTTTTTCAGTTGGGGGGGGGATGTAAAGGCCAACAATTACCGACAGAACTAGCCACCAATTACCGACAAAATTAAATGCCCAATATTTACAAATTATTAGAGAAAGAAGACGATTCGTCGTACCGTTCTCGACTCGTCTAAATGAAGTTTTCCCCTTCCGCGCAAAGCGCGAAATTTTTGGCGTTTCATCACAATATAGAGAAAGGAAGACGATTCCTTGTACCATTTTCGAATCTTATTAAGCCCTATTCATCTGAATTCAGTTTCCTCCTCTTGCGCGAAGCGCTAAAGCTTTGACGTTCCCCAAAGAAAGAACACGATTCGGTGTACCGTTTTCGACTCTTAATAAGACCTATTAATTTTGTCTGACTTCAGTTTCCCCTCTCGCGCGAAGCGCGGAAGCTTTGACGTTTCCTGCAATTAGAGAAAGAAGACGATTCGTTGTACCGTTCTCGACACGTCTAAATGAAGTTTTCCCTTCCGCGCGAAGCGCGGAATATTTAGTGTTTCATCACAATATAAAGAAAGGAAGACGATTCGTCGTACCGTTGTTGACTCTTAAACCTTGTTAGAATTTAGTTTCCCCGAAAGTTTTAAACCTCTGATTTCTTTAACCGTTATTATAGGCAAGTGAATCTTCGAGAAAATACAAGTATTGTATTTGTAGTCACTCTCGGAGTCGTCACAGCGGATAAGAAGTCACACTTCGTAGGGGAAAAAAACTTGTCGGCCGACCGACAATATATATCTCACCGACTTCAAACTTCTGCATTGATACAGTACACGAGGATCGAGCAAGNTATAAAACAATAGACCATAATAAAGTATGGAAATAGCTCTCTGAGATGAATTCTTGATAGTCTTAGATTTCGTGTTGGATGCATGCAGGTTTTTTTTATTGACTATTTAATTCCTTTCAAAGCTTTGTTGTGAATTAATGAAATGCGATGGGAGTAGAAAGTGTGTGTGTGTGTGGGGGGGGGGTGCATGATTGACCAAAGAGCCAGTCTCGAATTCATTTTTGTGTATTTGAAATCGGGGAAAATACGCAAACTTGCACAGATTTTTGAGGAAGGACCATATTACAGCAATACAGGGTGTCATGATAGAAATAATAAATCGCTAAGGAAAAATTGGCAATTCCGTTCATGAAACTGATATTAGGGATTTTTAGATTTGCACGAGAACGTAGACTGGTACATGTGACATCCTAAAAACCAGTTATGTCATGCGATTGCATTGTGAAAGAAACGTTGTGAAATCAATCAGAAAAAGGTTGATCATCTAGCGTATAAGTATTGGTGTGTACTGCAAGGCTCTGGAATCGTCAAAATGATAAGAAATTTGGCCCAGTATTTGTAACGTTACAAGCACGTTTCACAGAAAGATGGATGTGGGACTCTACGCACACGTGCGCGACACCTGCGTTTATCTCTCACAGACCAAATATATCCCTTTTAAGGCACTGGCTTAAAAGGATGTCACATGTAACAGTCCACGTTCTCGTCTTGCAAATCGAAAAGTCCTTATTCGTGAGTAGACTATTAAATTACCACTGTTTGTCTTATATTTCTTAAAGAAACACATTTCCTTATTTAACCCCAAATTGCATCAACGCCCCTATGACTTAGTACCCAACGTGTATTTCTTTCTTTTAATTCTTCAAAGCTGAATATGGAAATGCATATTTATCCAACTAATCCTTCTTCATGCTTTTGAAAATAAAAATGCTGACGTTATCTTGCAGTATAGTAAATTACCATCTGCATACATTTATTTTTGGATCGGGAAGGAGTAAATCAAAATAATAACTGAAAATAATGATGTGGAACTCTTATAATTACAAAGAAACATCACACAAAATTGATGATTTATAGTGTACTCATGATAGCAGTTTCTGACCATTTTTTAAAATTTGGTATTTGTCTACAGCGATCACTCACCCCAGGGGCGGACATTTATTGTCATGACCACAAGGGATGCGGGGGGGGGGGATACGAGGGAAAAAAGTCTACTCCATATCAACGCCTCTTATTTTGGTAGTTTTCTCCTTTTTTTAAAAAGTGAGATCGTGCAGCGACCGACCGAGAAAAAGTTGCATTTTCAATATAACTAAAATGCTCTCGCGGAATCCGGTTCGAAAAACGCTGTACTAAATGGTAACAATTTATTGAAGAGGCAGATTGACTAGGCCGGGAGGGGATATACCCCATGTGGAAAAATTGTGCAATTTAAAAGTGGAACATACATACAAACATACATACTCTCTTTTGCCATAGGTCTTCTATATTTCCCTCCTATCTCCATTTTTTCTTCTCTGCTTTACACATCATCAAGAACGCAAATCGGATCACCCCAAAGCATCGAGCCATTTTCGATAATCGTTTTATGCTACATCTTACAACATATTTCATTGAAGATTTATTAGGTTCTCCCCACTTTACTGATTCACATAATAGTATAATCTTTGATTGTATATCCTTATATTATCTCACGTTCTCTTCCCTCACTCTAACCGTTTTGTCATTTGATTTGGGGGCACGTGCCCCCCTACCCTTAGCTACGCCACTGCCTTTCGAATACTCTCCACTGCTATATAGGATGGATAAACATGAAGGACAAAGCAAAGAGGAAAAGAGAA
This sequence comes from Hemicentrotus pulcherrimus, assembly GCA_003118195.1. Lineage (NCBI taxonomy): Eukaryota > Metazoa > Echinodermata > Echinoidea > Camarodonta > Strongylocentrotidae > Hemicentrotus > Hemicentrotus pulcherrimus. The sequence continues at coordinate 48,420 of BEXV01000010.1, read as the reverse complement.
GGAGAGATGGTGTTTGATGAGCCCTTGAACTTCTCCAATGTTGAAGCACCTGTTCCATAACCAAAGACTGGCCTATTAACTGCCACGGTTCCTTCCGGACCACTACCTCTGTTAACCCTCACCTGTCATCAGCTCTGAGAAAACAGGGACTTCCCCTAACGACAAGTCTTCAATTCCAGTCCCTGGATATTTCTTCCCCCATTTTTTTTGTTTTGTTTACAAGACAGAACTATTCATTATACTTGTGTCATGCTATAAGGAATCAGTATCTAAGAAATTTCAACATAATCTGTAAGTATGCAATATAAGTGAGATTACCCTCAACAAAAAAATGGAATAATTTAATGTAATTTTTTTTACAAATTTCTATTAGAAACACAAGTAATGATAGAGTTGGCATTATGTGTCAATTTATAGGTACAACATATTCATTCCATGAGAAACAGTGTAGGGCATCAGGGACATTGGAGTAGCTAACGTTTTTCAAAAGGGTGTATACACTTTTGTTGACTATTGTAGTCTTTATAGAATACGCTTATAGATGTATAAAATGTAATAAAATCAATGTACATTGTGCTTCATTACACACAGGCTTTAAGCCTTGTTCAGACCAATGTAAATACGAGGCGTACTGGGAAAAAAACGTTTTGATCGTAATTAATTCAGAAGTTATGACTTGAATCAGACTGAGATTTTCACATTAACTTGAAAGATGTAAAATTTATGACATTTCTTTGTACACTATTCAGAATAATGGTTTAGATATTTGATTAGATTTCACTTTTTATGGTCATATCAAGTCCACAAAATCTGTGGGTGTCAATAATGTATTTTGGACACAACACCATTGTGCATCGCCTCTGTAATTTCTGCAAACCTTTTGTTAGCGAGTTCCTTTAATAATTTAAATAATTTAATAATAATAATTAATAATTTGGAGGGGAAAAGATGCCTTTGAATTTCAGCTGCAATGCACAATGGCACTGCTGTGTTCTGAAATAATTATGATATGCATAGATTTTGGTGTCTTGATTTTACAAGAAGGGAAAATATGATTGAATATCTGTATTGTAATAAGAAAAGTTTTCAAAAAAGAAATCTCATTTAATAGTTACTCCAAATACATTTAAAAGCCTTCAAGTTCAAAATGTGAAGACCTTTGATTCTAGTCAATCTGAAAAGTTCACAATATTTGTTTCAGTTTTTATTCTANCTTTTTCCCGACGGCAGCGCAATTTTACCGACAATATCCCGACAAGTGGGGGTGTCGCACCCCCACCCCACTTGGCGACGCCCCTGACCATAGGCCATATATTGTAGCTGCTCCTGACACAGTTTATATATTGAAACAACCAGTAGGTAGCTGGGCCAGACTTCTCTCAAGGCACAAATTAACCGCACAATGATTTTCTATAAAGTGTCAAATTAGGGTCTGCGTTTGCAGACTAACGTATGTCTCCACACTCCAGTAACTCGTGTGCACGAAAATCGGGGATGTGTATATTTATAGTCGATGTCGTATTCCAAAAAAAGAAATATTCTGGAAAAGAAAGAAACGCCGATAATACCAAACAACAACAACCAGACGCCACAACTATTTGCTGAAAATAATAAGCAATGTATCTCGTAATTAACGAAAAACCCGGATGGTCGTGCAGATGGAAAGAATTATGTGTAGACCTACTTCGTAGATATTATCCACGTTTTGTGTTTTCTGGTGTTGATGACGATCCCGATGATGACGATTCCATGAGGGGAGACGATGATACATTCAATGCCTCACAGTCACACCTGCACCTGCACCTGGTAAGTGTACAGTAACCGGCACTAAAAGTATACATGTGTGATTATCAGATTTTTGACATTTAGCACGTAAAGTCGTATGTGTTGAATATTTGAGTTATATTCGTACCATTGTCTACACTCTACAGGCAGATATATTGCGCTAAATCCTCGCAAAATGACGAGTAATCGCGATTGTGAACATGCAACATGATATTGCAATGAGACTTTTTAAAGTTGTGAATGTGACTGTGTCCTGCTGGTGTATCAATGTTTACATGTTTTTCAGCAAGTTGAAAATCAACTTATTTACTTAGGAGGAAGGGAGTGATCAAAGTGCAGTGCCATGTTTTGTCTTTTGATGCACTTCTCCTCGATCCATATAGTGAAGGATTCAGTGAAGACAGACATAATCTCAGCGGTACATCCCCAAACTTAGACTAGCCCTTAACAGTCAGAAGTTTATGTAGTGCGATGCATGATTATAATTGATGGTCGTCCGTCCCATCTCTGATTGATTTGTAAATCTTCTGATTTTTTTTATTTCAAAATGTTAAAGGAAATAACCTACTTTCATGAAAAGCAGAAGCAGTGTGAGGAAATAAGATTCTTAGGGGGAAATGGGAAATTTATATTATCAATATAAAGGAAACAATTAGTGAATAGTGAGGCAATGATGTCCCAGACCCATGAATGAGTTGCCAATTTTTTCTTATTTTTCTGCTTCTATTATAAGTAAGTTATTTTTGGAGTGGACTTGTCCTTTTAGATAAGTAATATCAGTATGACATTGGGTTTATGATATGAAGGAAGCATATTTAATAATTAACACAATATTCACAAATATGAAATATTCTAAGAAAGAGTTTCTTTTATATTAGCAAAGTCCTGTAATAGCAAAATGCACACAATGGTGTTCAGGAAAATAGAAATGATTGAAGGATCATAGATGATATTTAACCCTTGGGTAATATACCTCTATACATTTATAAATTTGTATCACTTTCTCTATCAACTTTGAAGGAAAGAGAGTCAGTGGCCGGTGTGGTGCAACGGTTGGAACCCACAGATGAAGATGGAAACGGCGGTATGGGATCGGAAAATCCAGGGTTGGACAGATCTAATGACGCAATTGTAAGTAGAACTTTATTTTCATATTTCCATGTATGCCAGAATCGTTCATGTGAAAAAGCTAATGGTGGTGGGTGGTTATTGATAATATTATGTTCAGACAAAGGTGGCGCTCCAGGGGCACAGTGCCTATCCCCCTTAAAGTGCACCTTTTCCTTTTTAAGAACTGCCTCTTCCCTTCTAATAACTTCCCCCTTTCCTTACACCCCCCCCCTTTTTTCATAAGATTTCCTTTACTTTCTTATAAATGTCGCTATTAAAATCTGATGAGTACGGTCCCTTTTCCATTCTCATAAGTGCCCTTTTTCATCTCTGGTAACTGCCCCTTTTCAGTTAAGAGATGTACCTCTTACTACCTCTGAGAAGTGCCCCCTATTCAAATGTGACAGGTACATGTTTTATTTTGACAACTGCCCCTTTCCCTTCTGATAAGTGCCCCTTTTATTTTTATACATGCCCTTTCTATATCCTTCAAGGTGGCTTAGAGAAGTTCCAATGTCATTGGAGAAAATCTCAATTGCAATGATAGCTGTTTTTCAGCATGTTGAGAATTTACCTATTTACTTAGAGGAATAGGGTGATCAAGTGCAGTGCCAGTAGGGCGTAGACAGAAAGTGTTGAATGCTTGGAGGTTTTAAAAAAAACATGTGTCTTTGATGCACTTCTCCTCCATATAGACAGAAATTCAGTGAACACATACATAGTCTCAGTGGTACATATCCTAGAACGAAAAAGATACAGACCTTAGTTATAGGCTGCATAGCCCTGTGAAGATTTAGAGTCAGAAGATGAAGACTGATTTTTTGGCTTAAGAAGGGGCGATGCATGGTTATGATTGATGGTCGTCCTTCCCATCTCTGATTGACTTGTAAATCTGACTGCTTTTTTATTTCAAAATGTTAAGATAAGTATTAGCAGTATGACAGTGGATTTATGATATGAAGGAAGCATATTTAATAAATATCACAATATTCACAAAATTTGAAATATCCTAAGAGGAGTTTATCTCATATTAACAAAGTCCTGTATAAGCAAAATCCACATTATAGTGTGCTAGGAAAATAGAATATGTGGTATCACCATTGCACTAGTGACTAGTCAAAATAAAAACGCCGAAATCAATACAAGTATTCTGAAATTTACCTGGTACTTGAAGGATCTTAAATGATGTTTAACCCTTGGGTAATATACCTTTATACATTTACAAATTGTTATTATTTTCTCTACCAACTTTAAAGGAAAGAGAGTCAGCGGGTGTAGTGCAACTGTTGCAGCCTAATGATGAAGATGGAAATGGTGGTATGGGACATGGAAATCCAGGGTTTGACAGACCTAATAACGAAAATGTAAGCAGAGCTTTATTTTCATATTTCTATGTTTGCAAGAATCATTCATGTGAAAAAGCTAATGGTGGTGGGTGGTTATTGATAATATTATGTTCAGGCAAAGGTGGCGCTCCAGGGGCACAGTGCCCATCCTATTCAAATCTGACAGGTACATGTTTTATTTTGACATCTGCCCCTTCTATTATACATGCCCCTTCTATATCCCTTAAGGTGGCTTAAAGAAGTTTCAATGTCATTGGAGAAAATCTCAATGGCAATGATAGTTGTTTTTCAGCATGCTGAAAATTGACTTAAGTACACCGCCCCCCCCCCATTTTTGTCATAAGATCCCCTTCACGTTCTTATAAATGTCCCTATCAAAACCTGATAAGTGCTGCTTTTCCTTTGCGATAAGTGTCCCTTTTCCATTGTCATAAGTGTCCTTTTTTTCATCTCTGCTAAGTGCCCCTTTTCAGGTACGTGAAGTACTCCTTACCACCTCCGAGAAGTGCCCCCTTCACCTCTGATAATTGTCCCTAATCAAATCTAAAAGGTACACGTTTTACTTTGACAAGTGCCCTCTTTCCTTTGTAATAATTGTCCCCTTCCCCTTCCCCTCCTAAACTCTTCAAGGTGGCTTAATTAAAAAATGATCCAATGTCATTAGATAAAGAGGGGGTACAATCTATACATATACACTTTTGGGCGATGCTACCTTTATTTTTTCATCCTTTATAGGTTCAAAGGTCATATGTCTTTTATGCCCTCTAACTGCCACATTTCTTGGCGAATTTCTTTCAAATTTTGTATGGAGATGTGTCTTAGTATAATCTACACATCTTTAGTGTTTTGCGATCCCTACGTCATCCTTTAGTTTCAGAGAGGGGAGAGGGGATTTTTGTCCCTCCTTTCGAACATATCAGAAATCCCTGCCAGTGCCAAGGGATACATTCACATTACGCAGCAATACAGATTGTGATAATTCTTGTTTTGTCTGAAATTTACTGCATTGAAACAGAAAGGTACTTTTCTTTTCTCTTGATCCTAGGTTTCTGTTGCCAGAGGAAATATTCAGCGTCAAGGAGCTTTGCTGCTGGCCGTTACACCCCCTCAAGCAAACAACAACAGAATAAATGGTAAGAGTAAGTTTGACAGTTAGTTGTTACCATGTAGGATAAAGTGGGGTTAGAAGACTGGTGGGTAAGTGGGCCGGTTATAGAGAAAATACTTGTAGACACTATGTTTAGGCAGAATTCCTGCCGGAAACATCTCACAGTAAATAAATAAAAGTTGTACAAAAAGAATGGAAGCCGCTTGGACGGTATGGTGTTGATCAAAGTGAAATATTTTTTCTTTCTCAAATTATGAACACCTTGATTCCCTGCCCTGAAATTTGGCAAAATATTCTACCCTGATCTAGCTTTAAAAATGCAGATAAATATTCATTCAACATCTCAATTGTTTAAAGTCAGTTTATATAAAGTACTTAATAGAGGTAAGAGAGGGGATTATGAACAAGAGGATGCATGTCTTTGAAAATGATAAACTTGTTATCATTCATAATGAGAAAATAATTACAGGACACCACCATAATGTAAAGTTTGTTTTTGAAAGCAATCAACTGGTCCAACTTTACCCTAGCTTGTTAAGATAGTAGACTATCACTACAAACCAAAAAGGTCCAGTATGAAAAACATATTGTCTGACTATATACATTGTGAATGGCACACATATATATTACCCTAAATTTCTGGTGGACTGAGGCAGTTAAACATGGGAAGTTTCTTTTTTATGGCAAAACCCTTTCAGCACTCCTATCATTTTCAGTTCAGCGATACAAGGAGAGCTAAAAAGGCAATTGTATACAAAAGGGGAAAACCATTCTTTTCCTCCCAAATTGGCATTATTCGGGGTAACTGAAGTAAATCAATACAAGCTATGGTTGGCTTTTTGCCTTTAATATGAAAGAATAGATACAGCAAGTCTGATCGAGATAATAATTTTTTACTTTATGATACAGTGGACTTGTTATAAATGAAATTAATAATTAATAATTAATTTCAATTTGCCAATTAAATTCCAATGGTCCTTGGGAAGTTAATCATGATCACTAAAAGCTGCTGTTATTTGACAACTTCATTTTCATTTCTCATTTTCTGTAACAATATCCTTTGATTTGTCTCTAAACAGGTCTGGTGACTAGGCAAGGAACTTGCAGAGGAGAACTCTCTCAATCAATGTCCTTTGAGATTTCCCGGGAAGATATCTTCGGTCGAGTGCTTGATCTTTATGATAAGACCAAGAATTATCGTCTTTGTACATATAAGTTAAATATAACTTTTACAGGGGAAAATGGGGTAGATATTGAAGGTCTGAGCAGAGAATTTTTCACAGTATTTTGGGAAAAATGTGTTTTAAAATATTTTAATGGTAAAAAAATGTTCCATCCCCGAGTTGGTTCATACCCCTCAAGCCCATCAGCAGAAACTTGGCATAAACTTGGAGTCATTTTAAGTCATGGATTTGTCCTTGTTGACTACCTACCTCCCTCTTTTTCTAAAGCCTGTATGTATTTTCTTTTAAGTGGAAGGGAACCTGCTCCAAGCATTATTTTAGAAAGTTTTTTATCTACATTGTCAGAAAACGATGTGTCATCATTGACTAGGGCCATGGAAACCAATCCTTCCCAAGAACAATTTCCTGATTCATTAATGACACAACTAACTATAATTTTAAGCCACTATCGCTCATCTTACAATCTCACACCATCCACTATTAAAGAAGCAGTTGAATCTATTGCCAGAAATTGGCTGATTGAAAGCCCTTACTATGCCCTTGACAACATGAGAAAAGGAATGATCTCTGCCCATCCATCATTGTGGTCCCAGGCCCCTTCAGATAACAATATTTTTTCCCTTTTAGATTCATATAAGCCAACTGCTGAAAATATAATTTCAAATTTGCAAGTAGAATATGGAGAGGATCCAAACCAAGCTGCTTTAGAAGAACAGGTTTTTGACTGGTTCCAGGAATTTATCTCTACATTAACATCTGATCAATTAATGACCTTGTTACGTTTTATTACATCATCCAATGTTGTGAATGGGCATATTGGCGTGTCATTCGATGGATCCCAAAATGAAATGGGTATGGTTCGTGTGGCAACATGTGGACGGCACATTACATTTTCAAGGCATTTCCTGTCCTATAAAGCCCTATTTGTTAAATACCATTAATAACCCTGACCTGTGGAATACTTTTGACACTGTGTAAGGAGACTTTGTTTTCTATAAATTTGTTCAATGGAGAGAGGTAGTTTAATGTGTTTTTTGTTTGTTATATTGTTTGTTCTGTCATTATTTTGAATATTCAAAACGTATGACCTTGTTTTTGTATGATCTATATAATGTAATTTTGTTTTCTATGAATTTGTTGAATGGAGTGAGGGAGTTTGAGG
>BEXV01000010.1:23747-36179 GCA_003118195.1 Hemicentrotus pulcherrimus | reverse complement strand
GGTAAAGACCAGTATTGGAAACGCCCCAATTTCAAAAAATGAAATGGAAGCTCTCATTACCAATCATGTGAAAGAATATGTTTTGACTAATACATGATGATACAAAATTTGCTGGGAAACCGCCTACTAATTCATATATATGGTAAAATTGTTTCTCTCATGGTCTGTGAGAGATATAGGGTAGTCCCATAGACATCTTTCTGTGTATAGTGCTTGTAACTTTACGAAGAATGGGCCAAATTTCTTATCATTTTGATGATTCCAGAACGTTTCTGTCACAATGCAAACGCATGACCAGAGCTGGTCTTTACATTTAAGTTTATATTTTCTCAGAACTTTATTGATCAATCTCTACCAGAGGCGCCTGGCCTGGGCAATCACTTCAGGTGTGCCCCACCTCCCCCACAAAACCAAGAGAGGGATAAAAGAGACCGGGCGGTTCACTTTTAATTCTCAAAAACTCATTTGTCATGAATTTTATCCTATGTCCAGTGTGTGGGGCAATATTAAACTAGAGGCTGTTTAATCTATAGCAGGGGAGCAAAGCATCTAAAATAGCAATTTATAAACTATATCGCATATTGGGACGCAACATTAAAAGATACCGAGGCAACATAATTATGCAAGGGAGCAAAATGACCAAGCATTAGAATTTTTTGACTTTTAAACCATCAAAATATTCATTTCTGATGCAATTTACCCTGCATATTGGGGGCGCATGTAATGCTTGATTTTAACACAATGTCTTTCTTTTCTCTCCTTTTTCCCCTCTGTCCCCCACTTAAATACGCCACTGATCTTTATGACCCTTTAGATTGATCCCTAACGTTCTGAGAAGATATAAACTTTATCTGATAAATAAACCAAATCCTTTAAATAAAATAAAAATTCACATCTTGACAAAAACATTGTATGCAGAAATAATCAATTTAGAAAGAACACTGAATAGAAAAAAAATCAATATAAATGAGAAGGGGGAAAAATTGTTAACTGACGAACTAGATGTGAGAGAGTGGCAAAGAGCCATTGACCTGTCGACGCTACTGCCCATATTAGGTATTAATATTCTTGACCGTCTAAAAACAAAATATCACTATCACTTCATGAAAAGAGGTAAACTAAATATATTCCAACTTTATAGTCAAAAGTGAAAGGGGGAATTGTGAGTAGACTAAGCCGAGTGTGATCAGGTTGTTTGGTGTTGTGACGGTTGCTCTGCTTCAGTTTCCTTTCTTCTCTCTAGTTTTGTTTTGTTTGTACATTCCCTGTCATCACCCGATTGATTGATGAGATGAAGTAAAATTTTAACACTAACCAATGTAAGGCCAAATAAAATTAATTCCTAGTTTCTCATCCCCTTTTCCATTTGTTTTGGCCCACCTCATTCATTTTGTTATTTTGGGGGGTTCTTATTAAATGAAATGTTTAATAATTTGAAAATGAACGAGACAATGATTTAGAAATAAAAGTAGTATATCGCATTTTTTTGTTTTTTGATCCAATAGGGTTTCGAAAATATCACATATTAAGGGAAAAAGTCGGGTTGAGAAAAAAGGAAATAATTTTAAATGGCCTAACTTTAGACCAAGCAACTATTATTGGTATGCATAACCCTTGACCACATTCAATACCCTATATAGTGCGTCCGTGAAAGAAGAAAAAAAAGAAACTCTAAAACCAATCGTTGTGGGGAAAATAATTTGTACATATAAACAAATGATTCTCTGATTGCATCATTATAAGCTGATCAAAATCCATTTATGCCAGATTGTAGTAAAAACAATTTTTTGGGGACTTCATTTTGGGGGGATGGCGGGAGCCTGCACCCTCAATAATTTCCCATAACCAATTAATAGCCCCCGAGCAATGAAAAAAAGCCTCTGTCATAATTGGTAAGGGTACAAATTGAACCATACCTTTCCTCTATTACCAAATTGTCCCCGACTGTCTGCTTTTAAGTACAAAACATGCCCCCTTTTGTCACCAATTTTATAGGGCTTTACATTTTGTGTTTCCAACAGGTAAATGTTCGAAATTCAAAATCTGGCAAAAATGGATTTTGACATGCCATATCAAAACAATGTATGCCCAACTAAGTTTAAACAATGTATCATTTTAAAGAGTTCCTTTTCCATTTTATTTCTATTCTGGGACACACTGTATAATGAAAAGGAAGTCCTAGATAATATCAAAAAGAAGTTTAATCATTTAAAAATCTTGGATGTAATGGGATATAGCAAGTAAAATGCAGCACCATAAATTTGACTTACAATATGCACCTATACATGGAAAAAGACTACATGTGTAAACGTTTCAGTGAACAAATTATTTGAGTCCACGGCAATAAAATAAATGGAGTAAAATAAGTTTCTTCTAAACAAAATAAATACACATTGCAAAGCTTGCTTTTTTAGTTCAAAGATATTCTGATTTATTTTACATACAATAAATACTGATTAGATTTCCAAAGCATTGCATACCATAAAATATTTGAATAGCAACAAAAACAGACCAAGCTTTTTGTCTGCACTTGTCAGAGTAAATCGCAAGAATGAACAGAAAGCCAAAATCAGACGATCATAAGTGGAAGGTAAAGGAACAAAGTGTGCCAAAAAATCAACAGGCTGTGATTGGCTGCCAGAAAATAGATGAAAAGCCAGTCATTTAATGAAAATGGGCTGTAGCAATACTAGCTAGATAACGTAAGAGTCCTCGCAAATTATTTCTGTTGGCACAGAATAGGATCAGTGAGTTGAATATATGCGGATTCCAGCTTTCCTAGATGGATGAAGTTTCTTGCTCGGCTGAGAACTGTGAACCAAGATGAACATTATTGGTAAGCTCGTTCTTGATTCTTCAGTAAATGGTGTGCGAGAGCAGAGTTGGCATCGTCTGCCATTANAAAGAAGCAGTTGAATCTATTGCCAGAAATTGGCTGATTGAAAGCCCTTACTATGCCCTTGACAACATGAGAAAAGGAATGATCTCTGCCCATCCATCATTGTGGTCCCAGGCCCCTTCAGATAACAATATTTTTTCCCTTTTAGATTCATATAAGCCAACTGCTGAAAATATAATTTCAAATTTGCAAGTAGAATATGGAGAGGATCCAAACCAAGCTGCTTTAGAAGAACAGGTTTTTGACTGGTTCCAGGAATTTATCTCTACATTAACATCTGATCAATTAATGACCTTGTTACGTTTTATTACATCATCCAATGTTGTGAATGGGCATATTGGCGTGTCATTCAATGGATCCCAAAATGAAGTGGGTAAGGTTTGTGTGAAAACATGTGGACGGCACATTACATTTTCAAGGCATTTCCTGTCCACTGAAGCCCTAGATACCTATTTGTTAAATATCATTAATAACCCTGACCTGTGGAAAACTTTTGACACTGTGTAAAGGAGATTTTGTTTTCTATAAATTTGTTGAATGGAGAGAGGTAGTTTAATGTGTTTTTTGTTTGTTATATTGTTTGTTCTGTCATTATTTTGAATATTCAAAACGTATGAGCTTGTTTTTGTATGATCTATAAAATGTAATTTTGTTTTCTATGAATTTGTTTAAAGGAGGGAGAGGGAGTTTGAAGTCATTTATGTTATATTGTTTCCATTCTGTCATTATTTTGCATATTCAAAACGTATGACCTTGTTTTTGTATGATCTATATAATGTAATTTTGTTTTCTATGAATTTGTTGAATGGAGTGAGGGAGCTTGAGGTATTTTTTGTTATATTGTTTTCATTCTGTCATTATCTTGCATATTCAAACATATGAGCTTGTTTTTGTATGATCTATAAAATGTAATTTTGTTTTCTATGAATTTGTTGAATGGAAGCATAATAAACAATATTCCAAACAAATTCCTGCATTGTACATTTTTACCTTTTTAGGTTTTGGTTATCTCTTTGCATTGTAGATACTGTACCATACTTTAACAGTACTAGATAGAAATAAAAATAGTACTACATGTATTATATCATTAACGAGCAGGCGCGCCGGAAGCAGTTTGGGGTTTGGGGGGAGGCAAACATTCCAGGGGGCTCACCTTCTAGGGGCAGTGACGTAACGAGCAAAAACATTTGGAAGGGGGGAGGGGCAGAAGAAAAATCTGCATCACGACCACTCATACACGTTTCATGCAGGCCCCGCAGATTTTCAAAGTGGTTTATTAACGATTAGGAAGAGCGTAAATTGGCGTGGGGTCAAGGGCCTGAGCCCCGGGAGGCAGGGGGTCGAAGGCAGAGCCCCCAGAAGCTCAGGGGTTTAGGCATTAAAGGTCAGATAAGCATATGTGGATACCTTATTTGTGACACTGGCAGGCCACTAATTGGCGGAGAGTCCGGGGAGCAGAGCCCCCGGAAGCTCGGGTTTTAGATATTCAATAACGGACAGATAAGCATACAGGGGACCGCCTTAGGGCCCTTGGTGGGGTCCAGAAGGAGAGCCCTAATAAGCTCTGGGGTTTTATGCATTTAATTACGGTCAGATGAGCGTCCAGGGCCCCGCCTAAGGGCCCTTGGTGGATTCCAGGGGGCAGAGGCCTCGGAAGTTCGGGGTTTTAGGTATTTAATTACGGTCAGATGAGCATACAGGGGCACCGCTTAGGGCCCTTGGTGGGGTCCTGGGGCAGAGCCCCCATAAGCTCTGGGGTTTTAGGCATTCAATTACGGTCAGATGAGCATATTTTGATACCTCATTTGTGACATTAGCAGGTCACGTACTTTTTCTCTCTTTCTTTTTTTCTTCTCTGTAACAAACTTTTTCAAAAAGTGAGGGGTGCTCGAGCCCCTGAGCTCGGCGTTCCGCAGACCCTGACATAAAAGCATATCTTTCGCCCGACTGTCAATTTGGTAATTTATAATTTTTCAACAAAAGCATAATGACTTACAAAAAAATTGANTCTCACTGTTGTTTCAGGTAGTCTTGCTAGGCCCATTTTTTCCTTCAATTCTGCTGTGACTTGGAATTTGATAATATGATTCAGATATCCATTCTCACGCAAGCTTATAAGATACTCTCAATACGGTCATTGTCAGCGGCAAGTTTGCAATCAATATTGATTAGGCCAGTTTATGTACTGTAAATGTAGGTTATCAAAAATTGGCAGTAAAGAAGCAGTGCGCTGACTTCTCTATACCGGGAAACCGATAGCCAACATAAATATTCACGAGTAAAAGACCCTACGGTAATCGACAGTGCCGTACAGTCATTCTCGAATACATCTCAAATTTCTCAGAACATTGAATCGCCATTCCAAATGTCAAACATTTTCCTTCTAAGTATATTCACTCCGGTTCAAAATCACGATGCCGGTGCCTTTAATTCAGGCTTGCTAATGTGAATGTCTGAATTGATCCAAAGACCATGCACGGCAATCAGACATTCGCGCTTGATGTTGAAGTTAGGAATTCTGAATCCCCCACATTTCAATTGTGAATGACGGACGGAGATGTGCAAGAAAATTCATGCATGCTGCGCTACAGTAAGACATGGAAAGCTATAGCTATATCAACAAATTTCTCAGAACTTTGAATCATCATTCAAAATATCAATCATTTTGCTCTCACAACGCCGGTGCCTTTAATTCAGGCTTGCTAATGTGAATGTCAGAATCGGTCCTAAGACCACGCACGGCAATCACATATTTGCACTTGATGTTGGAGTTGGGAATTCCGAGTCCCAATCCGCGCGCCAAGACAAACTGCTTAATATCAGACTAAGTATAATTCACAATCAAAATGTTTGGCGTTATCGCTAAGTGACGCTCGGTACATAGGGCGTACAGCTCGAAAAACGGGCAGATTGCATCAACCTACTTGGGCTTACTTCCATTCAGTCCTACCCAATACAAAATTAACCTACCAGGTAATAAATATCCTCATTGATCGCAAACTTGCCGCTGAGATTGACCGTATTAAGAATATTGTGCGTAAGAATGAATATCGGGATCATATTATCTAATACCACGTCAATTGAACAAGCAGACAAAGACTATCAAATACCCTGTCTACCTGAAACTACATGGCGAGGGAAGAATTTTGAAAATTGTCAAAAGATGGATCAAACAAGCTGTCTGTAACACTTACACTACCATGGAGCCGCGAGTGGCATTTACCTCGCACAGAATGATCTCATCTGTCCACAAAGACGTGCTCCCTGTCACACAAATTGGCAGTGTAATTTATGAATTCAAGTGCCGATGTGAAGCTTGGTACCTAGGGCGTACAACTCAAAGACTGGCACATTACATCAACCTACATGTTCCCACTTCCATCCGAGACCATCAGATCAGCCTGCTTTCCCAACCCTCATGCTCATGTAAGCAAACAACCCGGCTGATAATGGCAGACGATGCCAACTCTGCTCTCGCACACCATTTACTGAAGAATCAAGAACGAGCTTACCAATAATGTTCATCTTGGTTCACAGTTCTCAGCCGAGCAAGAAACTTCATCCATCTAGGCAAGCTGGAATCCGCATATATTCAGCTCACTGATCCTATTCTGTGCCTACAGAAATAATTTGCGAGGACTCTTGCGTTATTCTAGCTAGCATTGCTACAGCCCATTTTCATTAAATGATTGGCTTTTCATCTATTTTCTGGCAGCCAATCACAGCCCGTTATATTTTGGCACACTTTGTTCCTTGACCTTCCACTTATTATCGTCTGCTATGTGCTTCCTGTTCATTCTTGCGATTTACTCTGATTGCAAGAGGAAAAGCTTTAGTATGTTTGCTTTCGTTGCTATTCTTCAATAACAAAATCAAGAAAAATTCAACAATTTCCCCAAACCAGAACCTCACTTCTAATAACAAACATCTACTGTATCAATTACACAGATCATTTTCTATTATCAACTGCAATAAAAACAGTTTCATTATGTACGGTCATGAATAATTGTGAATCCTTACTAATATAATTGATTTCCTTGAACAATTCTTCAGAGCAAGAAGTTCATGAAGATTTCTGTATACATAACATTATGTTGCATTCCTTGCAAAATTGTCATAATATGAGGAATTCTTGTTTTGTTTATGAACTTCAAATAAAAACTTTGTTAAATTCCATGAGGTTGAAATACTCTATATACTGTTCAGAAGAAAAAAGGTTTGTTGTCGTGAGTGATGAATTACCAAAACAAAATCAGGTAGGTTTTTTTCCCCACTATATGAAGAACAGCACCATTGGTTTATATTACAAAAATATTATGAATTCTAAACCTATGGATTAACTGAAATTTAAAATCTACAAACTCAAAACAAAAAAATAAAATGTGTTCCAATAGATGTAATCTCAAGTGAAATGATGAAGTGAATGTTACCAGTCTCCGAAGGGATCATCATTATCAGAGGCTTTGCCAGTACTGTAGAACAAAGGAAAAACATGATCATAGTAAACCGAAGGAAAAGATGTCTAGATAATAGGGGGTGGCGATTTTTGGCACCCCCTCCCCCTCCCCCTCCCCTCAAACAATCTTGGCAGCAGAGTGACTAACACTAATGAATTAAAATGTAAAGTCTCTTTTGAATCTTTTGGTCAACAAGTTATGGAGGGAAATGTGTCCATGAACATTTCATGACAAACAATATATGGCTTTGTAATCCTATCAAAATATAATTTCATTATTCAGATTTTGTAAAATAATACTTTGACAGGTATTTGATATTAACCTCATGAATATGTTAGTAGATAATAAGCTTGTTCATAGTTGCAGTCTGAGCATGAGCAGATAAAGGTCATTGCAGACCAAATCGTGAAATACACTGAGATAAAATACTGGATACTTGCTCATGAAAGTTATGTACCGGTAATCATTGTTCATTTATGCACAAGCAGTGCACTCCATAACACACGGGTTGTAGTATTCTTTGAAAGGGGAAAACAAAGGCTATATATGTAGCACCTCTATTGTTGTAGGAGTGATTATTTCAAAATGTACAAAGTGGGACCTCATCATGTTTTGAAGATATGTGGATATTCAGGGTCATTTGGGACATATGCTAAACGTGAACTGATCTATACTGCAGTTAATGCAATTATCTTTGTTGGTTTTCTTACCTAGCTGGGTCCTCTACCACCCCTCCTTCCATCTCTTCCCCTGAGATCGTTCCATCTGATATATGACTGATTGAAGGCGAATCTGGTATCTGTTAAGGGCAGGACCAAAAAACTAAAAACAAAAAATCATCACAAAACAGCAGATACAGGTGGAAGTAAAGTAACTATTTCTATAAATCTATCAGCTCTGCAGAACCATTCAAGATATATAAACTAGCATTTAACCAATATTTCTGTTTCTCTGATAACAATACAAAAATAAATTTGCCCACACAATTCAAAAAAATTATCAGCACATCATCGAGTATGAATAAAGTACAGGAGCCAAATGATTTTGAAAGAAAAGTTTATGAATAATAAGCAAAGGATTCCATGGAATGTCAGAGACTATGTCTATGATATGTTATTGTGTGATTGTCTAATATTCCATGCAGACAATTGATCAATTTTGCTGATATCATGACTATATGTATGATTTTGATCATACAAAAATGTGATTCAACAACAACATGTCTACCTGCACTAGGGTACATCTCTATGATCATGGTACAAAAAATGTATAAGTAAAGCTACATGTAGAACAGAAGGTTTTCCTACCACTTTCGGTTCTTGTGTTGCAGGAGTTTCATCCTGTTGCTGCTTGCGTTGTTGCACCATCATCATGTAGCGTTGCATCACTGGGTCGATCTTCACACCATCCTGCTCCTCCTTCTTCTCTTCCTCTTCTTCCTTCTTTCCATCAGCTCCTAGCTCATAAGTGTCATTCAGGCCAGCTGAATGATCTTGCTTTGGCCCTGGAACACCACCGCTTGCACCTGACTACAAATCAAAGAAAGGACAGACATGATTGTTAAATGTGAGTCATCAGAGTTTTTCAACTTTCCCAATTTTATCCTGCTAAGAACCTGTCATTTATTACTTGAAGGCTCTGAAAATTGCCATTATCATAATAAAGCCCAACAATAGCAATAAATAGAGTGACAATTTCCAACAATTAGTGATCAAAACCTAAATATGGCTATGCAGAAGTTGTGTGTATGAAAAAAATAATGAACAAAATAACTCCATATGGGCTGTGAGAGGAATTGTTTTGCTTTCATCTTTTGCAGTTGCACTCCACATGTACAGTACCGTATGGTATATGTATGGTAGAGTATGACAGAATATGATATTGACGGTCATGCCCGATAAATCAATGTTTAATACTTCAGAGAAGAAAAAAAATTACCTCTTGTTTTTGAAGCTCCATTAACATCTTCTGCTCCCTCTCCCTCGCCTCCTGCTCCTTCCGTTTCCTCTCCTCCTCCTTCTTTCTTCTCTTCTCCTCCCAAGCTCTCTGCTCTTCTTCTTCCTCCTCCATTCTCCTTCTCCTCTCTTCCTCATCAGCCCTGGCTCTTCCGGTCTCCTTTCTCCTCCTCTCCTCTTCCTCACGTTGTCTCCTCTCTTCCTCTTCCCGTCTAATTCTGTCAGTTTCTATCCTCTTCCTTTCCGCCTCTTCTTCTTTGCGTCTTGTCTCTTCAGCTGTTGCTCTCTTCTGTTCATCGTCGCTTCGGGCTTGAGGTACAGAATGGTCACTGAGGTGGGACAGGTTCCCTTCACCTATTGCACCTGCGGAAGATGTGATAGACATTGCTTTGATTATCAAAAACAAAACATGTAATAAAGTTTTACTAGATGTGTTTAAGGTAGTGTGAGCTAATTCAGAGGGTGATCTAATGAATGTACAGTATTCTAAATCCCAAAATAATCAATTTGTACTGCAGTTTATTTTGCTATGTCTGTACTAACAGTGTTTCCATTGTCCATTCCATGGGTTGCAAATTCCTTTGATGACGCATATCCTCAAAGATACTATAAGAATCAAGGTTTTGGATCTAATACTTAAAGTTGCAACATGGTTTTGAACTCCACCGTATCAAGATTTCATCCTGAAACAAAATCAAAGATAAATGCATCACAAAGTTTTTTGGTGTGAAAATATGTAAAATTTTGACTGTGGTGAAAAAAGAGGGTAAAACCCTTATTTTTAATAATGATTACAATTAAATATCCATAAGCAAAGTACAAACCTGCTGTGGTGCCAGGTGACATCCACATGGCATCATCCTTTCGATCAGGACCTCTTAGGTCAGATGTATTCAACTTTAATGACATCGATGATGATGATGACGAGGACGACGACGATGATGACCGGGTGCGCTTCTCGGACATCCTGCCAATGGTGTGGTCCAGAACTGGACCTCCTACTTGCTTACTTCCGGAACTTTCTGGAAGTCTCGGTCTATCATCAGCAGATCTCTCCTTTTGAGCTTTGGATTTGTGTGGACCTGAGTGCTTTTTGGGATGTTTGGAATGGGGGGAGCTGTGAGTGGATTCCCTCAAAGCCTGTCTACTGCCATCTAGTGGTAGATGCGTGCTTTGATCTGGAATCCTTGACATTTGCATATCTGGAAAGTCAAGAATTGAAAAAAGAAAGAAATTTAAAGTTGTGAGGAAAACAAAAATTCATTGCATAAGTGCTTTCATAAATGATTAATGGGCACATTAACATACCATATTTGCCGGTGATAACGCCACACCCTTGTATAGGCCGCACCCCCGATTTTGACCTTCAAAACAAATTTTTGGACGAAGTCAGGATCGAACCCGGGCCATCACAGGTAGATTGAGACTTGAAACCGGCGCCTTAGACCGCGCGGCCATCCTGCACCGATGCCTAGGCCTGTAGTTTTTTGTGATGTATACATTGAAATGGATTGAAAATGGCGACTTCCCGTGCTGGATGCGTTAAACGGCCCCTTATTTTACTTTTGCAATGCATTGGCACGACATTTGATTAAAATCTATCGGCATATGTTGTTTTTGGAAGATTATATGCGTCTTCATGTCAACAATGCAAGGTAAAATTGTCGGTAAGATGTGTGGAAATGTCCTGTTCCATAGTTGTATAGTTATTGTACCATTCGTAGTCCCATATGTGCAAATTTGTGCTGGTTTTGACTTGATTTTCTTTTTTTTTTACTCTGTTGCCGTATATACGCCGCACCCCGACTTTTTTATTTTTTTCTCTCCCGAAAACACTGTGGCGTTTACGCCGGCAAATACGGTAATACATACAAATTCCAAACAATCTGAGGAAACAGCCGCGTTTTGATTAAAGGTACCAGCTGACTTTTATGCAATTTTTTCAGTGTCTGTCAGAGGAGTAACAGCTCTCTGAAAACTCAATATCTTTAACTTTGACAATCAGAAGTTGTAGACCAAACAACTTGCTATTGACCCGATGACATCATCTTATGTGGATTATGCACATTCACAATGATTTTGCACATTCACAATGATTTTGCATTATATAGGTGAGCCGATCGGGTCTACATGTTATGTCGTCACTGAAACTTCTGCGAATTCGACCCCCTGTTGACCCGTAATTTGAAAGGGTGCGAAAAATGAGGTTTTAGTTTTCTTTTGTGCAATACTGAAAGGGAAAATACTTGTTATTTCTTTATATTTGTATTCTACGTTCATTCAGTTTTCCACTTACCCTGTATACAAAGTATTTTTTTCATCAGATAGGATCTTTCACTTATTACAGGTTTCTGTTGTTAAAATGACAATGAAAATGCTATGAATGATTATACCGACGACTGAAACACGATAAATGGAATTCTTTCATACCTGAAGGTGGTCTGGTGGATGAAAAAAGTGATTCAGCTCCGAGGCTTTGGTAGGACCCTCCTGCACCACTCATCCTGTGTTGGAGATCTTGATAGTTGTTTTCCAGATGCTGATAGAGAGAGAGAGAGAGAGAGAGAGAGAGAGAGAAAGAAAGAGAGAGAGAGAGAAAGAGAGAGAGAGAGAGAGAGATATTGAGACAAAGAAAGATGAAGGGAGAGGACTTAACAACAATCACTAATGAACTCCTTTACAGTGTTTGGGGGTTAATTAGCACATCCGTCAACCTTACGCAACAACAATAATTAGTCATCTCTACAGTATAATGTATTTTGTATGCTTTTACACAAAGTTTCCAGAAAACTAGGTTCACATCTTCATAACATTATTGTGATTGATGGTTGACTTCATGAATAGGAATGGTTGCCAGCTATGTAATTAGTATTCATAGGTTACAGTTGTGAGCATGCAAAGTAATTAATGTCAATTAATTTTAGTCAAATTTAAAATTAAAAAAAAAAGAAAAAAAGAAAGAAAAAAAAAGAAGACTTGATCCCTTTTTAGGTAATGACCAGTTATGGTCATGCGATTGCATTGTGAAAGAAACGTTGTGGAATCGATCAGAAAAGGTTGATCATCTAGCATCTAGCATCGGCAAGGTTCTGGAATCATCAAATGATAAGAAATTTGGCCC
>BEXV01000009.1:631195-653550 GCA_003118195.1 Hemicentrotus pulcherrimus | reverse complement strand
ATTATTTTTCTGAGAAAATGGCAATTTATGGAATTTACAGTACACAACGTATAGGAGAGCAGCTCACATGTGACGTCACAAAATTAAAAATTTAAAAATTCATAACTTTTGTATCCTTTGTCGGATTTTCGTCAAACCGTCACTGATATGTTTCTCTCACTGTTCTGCTTTTATTAAAAACAACTTAAGTTCAGGGTGGACTTTCCCTTTAATTACAATGCCATTATATCTGAAGAAGCCTTTACACAAGAGCAGAAAGAACAACACTGATTTAATTGAATGTATCGAGTTTCTGTTTCAGTACATTGTCTGGTTCGAGAAGGTCGAGTTCTGGGAAGAGGTGAAAAATAATTTGTGAGCGTTATCATTGTTATTATGCAAGTGTGGAAGAACATCAGATAGAAAATGTTCCCTGAAAAGCATGGTGCTTCAAATGCCTTACCGGTAATATTCTAAATATGGCATGTAACAGCATAGAAATCTGTCCTGATTTTCATGCCACATGTTCGTGTAGTCCCATACATAATTCTGTGTACAGCGCTTGTAACCTTACCAAGATTGGGCCAAATTTCTTATCATTTTGATGATTCCAGAACCTTGCAGTACACACTAATACTTGTATGCTAGATGATCAACCTTTTCTGCTCGATTCCACACCGTTTCTCCTCGATTCCACACCGTTTCTTATATAATGCAATAAATGACCAGAACTCAACTTTATCTTTAAGTTTAACTCAACGTCAGACTGCTGGAAATTAATTTCTCTAAATATTGGTTGATGTTTCCTTGTCTATCGCAGTGGACTCACAGCCTTGGCAGCGTATGGCTTGACAACTGAGCTATGGGATGCCAGTGCTGGTTTATTAGCAGCATGTTTCATTGCTATTGGTAAGTCATAGGCTTTGATATTACATTCCCCCCTCTGATGACATAATCTTTAACTAACATGTACATGTACATACTAATTCAGAATGGGTTGAATTTGAGGAATATTCTACATAAAATAATAATAGTAATAATAATAATAGTGGGTTCTTGTATAGCGCTCATGTCAGTCAGATTTGACCCTCCTGGCGCACTGTACATGTACATTACATATAAAAATCTATGCTCCAATTTCTGCATCTAGTTAAGAGAAGTTTGTACTGAGTTGATATACATTTAACAACTAAATTATTCATACCCTCAACTAAATTTTGTAATGTTTCAAGTATTTGAAAAATTGATTTATCCTGATTTATATTTCTTGAGAATATGACATATTAAAACTTTCATCTGAACGTATTCAACAAAGGTCCTATCGTAATTTAACCAGTCCATCTTTCATTTTTAAAGTACAGAGTTTTGGTATGGGGTCATGAATTTGGTTCAAATGAACATATTCAAAGCGTATGCGATCCTATATTATTCAGTTATCATTGTAGCGGTCGAAATTGACTTTAAAGTTATGAAATTGTAAATAATAAACACTTTATGTTGAATAGCTCCCTCTCAAGGTCAAGATATTAATTAAGCTATAAAACAATGTTTATTAACTAAAATCGACCGATCAGCTATTCCCGTTCGGAAATTATATACCACAACTACATATTCTGAGATTTTCATGGTCGCAGCTACCATTGTAGGGCCGTAGGAGCTATCAAAATTTCCCAAACTTTTGTAATACCTAAGTTACAAAAAAAAAAAAATATATCAAAGTTACAAGGGGTATGAAGAATTTAGATGATGTATATCCAGAAAAGCAGCCAGTGTGCAGACAAGGATCAGGATATTTTTTAAGTATTAACCTTTTAATCGAGAAATTAAAGTACCGGGGTATGCTTTCTGACTTGGGGAAAAGAAAACACAGGGAATAAGTGGTAAAATATCTGAATAGTATTATGTTGAACGGTCCTACCTTTAAAATGATCTTTGTTTAGATTGGTAGTTTATTGGTATATCAGGAAGCGTTTCATGCATGCTGTATTGAAGTGAATATGAGGAAGTAGAAGTCAGTAGTTTCAATTTCTAGTTTGTATGGAAAGAATATGATTGGTATCCATTTGATATATGAATGGGTTATAAACTGGCACCTGTCGATGTCTTTAGAAGGGAACAAGCACTTGGTGGTGTAATGTGCATCTTTACAAATTTAAATCATTTTGTTTTTACAACTACAAGTTCATACAGCTTTAAAAAGTGCAAAATTATATTTTGAATGATTATTTTTTTTTTTTAAATGAATGTACTGTATATTATCCCGTTTTTAAGTAGGGCTACTGGTATATTTGGGCAGAGACTGCATTTGCTCTGACCTGAGATATGTTATGCATCCTCTACTATCTCTCATTTTAGAGACGCTTTACAAATGATGATTTTACTTTTAAAAACCAAAGAAAGATTGAAGACATTCAATAAAAGAAGCATATGCAGGCATCTAATACGGATTTTATAAGTGAAGTATTATCCTAGCAGATAAGGCATATTCAATGTTTTAGATATAGACCTTATTATCAGTGACATATAATCCTTATTTTTTTGTTTACAGTACCAGGATACATATCCCGATCAGTGGCTGGATCCTATGATAATGAAGGAATCGCCATCTTTGCTCTTCTTTTCACCTATTATCTATGGGTAAGTAAGAGACCCAAGTGGGCAAACCTATCTAAAATGTCTGAAAGTCGGCTGTGAGATCAAGTAGGATTTTGAAGAAATGAAAAGAAAAAGAAAACAGATCTTTTTATTAATGGCTAAGTTAAAAATAAATAGATTAATATAAAAATGACCATAAAGTTTATGAAAATGGAAGCTTGCATACTGAACACAGTTCTTTTAAAGCTAAAGAATAGGTCAACATAGCAAATCAAGTTACTTTGATTGGTAGCTTTTATACTGCACAAGACATGATTGTTGTGAAATTCACATAAATGGGTGCATTACAATGGGTTGATGTAAATTACATGAAAAGAGAAATCTACAAGATATCATTGCCTCACAAGGCACAATTTGGTCAAGGAAAAGACGTGTTACCCTGCCATATCTATTGAAATCATATATCCTAAGATACATTTCCCAGCATTAACTTATGCTCCATGAAGTTAGGACACACCTGATCCATGTTTACATGTTCTGTTGGAACGTGTCTTGTTTAGAGAGCAAATATGCATGATCTATTTCAAAAGTATTTATTTAATGATCTTGGCTTAAAGGTAATACAAAGTTTTGGTATGGGGTCATGAATTTGGTTTAAATGAACATTTTGGAAGCATATGAAGTCCTACAATATTCAGCCATCATTGTCACGGTTGAAATCGGGTCTAAAGTTATGAAATTGTAAATAATAAACTCTTTATGTTGTATAGCTCCCTCTCAAGGTCAAGATATTAATTAAGATATAATATAATGTTTCTTGACTAAAATCAACCAATTAGCTTTTCCCGTTTGAAAATTATATATCACGACTACATATTCTGAGATTTTCATGGTCCCAGCTACCATTGTATGGCTGTAGGCGCTATTTGAAATTTATCCAAATTTACCGGGAGCACCGGCAAATTTTTATATTCAATTTTTCTCGAAAGCAGGAGTGTTTTGGGAGTTAAATTTATAGTGCTTATAATACATCCACAGGGGCATCCAAATATATACAAATTATAAAGAATCACTATCCACCCAATTTTCAAATTTCCCCAAAACCTTGTATTACCTTTAATATATGTTTCCGTCTGCAGATAAAGTCTGTAAAGACAGGATCTATTGCCTGGGCTTCTGCTACAGCACTGTTATACTTCTATATGGTAAGTTTTCTATCACTGTATACTATACCGCCATTATTACTGTTATTCAAATCAGCACTCAAAACATACTGGAACAATTTTTTTCAAGGCCACTGTTTATTTCCTTCGACAATGGTGTTTGAAGGTCGTTTACAGAGCTTTGTTACAATATTGATTTCAGAAATCCATCATGTTCATGACATGGCAATAGCCTGAATGTAATTTCGCTGTAATTTTATGTGACTGGTTATTATTGTAAATGGTAAAACCTAGTAGCTATTTTTGTTGTCAAGTGCTCCTATTTTATGATACTACTTTATTTTATTTGTTTACATTTAAAAAAAATATTAATTGCATCTGTGATACCATACCAACTTTCACAAACTTGAACATTTTAGGAAAATTATTTCACCTCACTTTTTTGTCTTCATCCTTGTAACAGGTATCAGCATGGGGAGGTTATGTGTTCATTATCAATCTGATCCCCCTCCATGTATGTGTCCTGCTGCTCATGGGGAGGTTCTCAAACCGTGTCTATGTCGGTGAGTAACTGATGGCCAAGTGGTCTTCGTCATTCTCTGTTTCTCTAATGAGTCATTGCCGTTGAGCCATATGGTTTTTCAAATGGAAATGGACACTTTCCTAACCACAAGTAACTACTGGGTGGCATCAGTGCATTGGATAAACTTTTTATTTCATTTTGTTAACTCTTGGAATTAGTTGCTTCAAGATTCCATCAAGTAATGACCATGTCATGGTATTTACCGTTAGAATGTCTAAACTTTAATATCAACCATATGATGATGTTAGCTACATCGTGGGTGACTTGGGCACTTCTTTTGATGCATATTAAAGGTCTATGTACAGTATGGAGGTATCACAAGATGAATGATAATAATTTGACCAATATCACATATCTATTGCTTTAGTGACCACCTGTCTCGAAAGACCACATTTTTTGTTTCCCTTGAAAATGGTTTGTTATTGAAACATGTACTAAATGAACCTGCCTACAAAGGCCACTTTGTGTGTTTTCCTCGGGCGGTCGCTGTAGACAGGGTTGACTGTATATTTTTCAAATTGTACTAATGTGTGAATATATTACCGTTTCATTTTCAGCATTCTGTACATTTTACATCTTGGGAACGCTGATGTCTATGCAGATCCCATTCGTAGGCTTTCAGCCAGTACGAACCAGTGAGCACATGGCAGCTGCAGGTAAAGCAAACTCTGCTTTTGGCATTTCTGGAATTAGCAAACTATTTCTGGTCCTGGATAGATACTCCGACAAAGCGGGATCCCGCATTGCGTCAGAGATGTGAAATATATCTTGTCTTCTGACATCAATACTGAAGCAGTTGTTCCTCCACAGTGGTGGAATAATGAGGACTTTACCTTACATATACATGCCTTATGTACCTCATACAATTTATTCGCATGGAATTAAGTGAATCATGAACACAAAATATGTTTATATTGATAGCATTGATGCATGTACCAGAGGCAACTTACTTTAAATATATTAATTGAAAACGTAATTAGTACTATTGTTATTCATATCAACGTAGGAAACCATGTTTTACAACCCACTCTGGAATATGTTTATCTTTTTACAGAGACTTCAATTTATAATTATGTACTTTCCGTTGGTGAACAAGCAACATAGAGCAACATTTTGCTGACTTTTAATTTTTAATGAATATGAATTGTTAAAGACACAGGTGCAATAATTTCAGTATTAGCTTTTTACTTATTTCTATGTTATGTATTGTATTGCTTTTAATCAATTATTGTTATTACTATTGTGAAGTTTAATAGATTTAAAAAATGTAAATAATATGTAGTGATTGCTTTTAAATGCTACACATGAATACTGTTAAATGTTACCAATACTGTTTGAATGAATGATTGTAACAAATGAAATATAATGTTATGTCATGAAGCTCATGTATACATGTATACATGTAAACATGCACAATTCAGCATTTTGGCTGCGAGGCATTGTTTTTTAATAAAACCATTATTGAATTGAATTGAATTGAACTTCTCTATATTTATTGAGTATGTTCTTTCATTCTGTTCGTTTATCAGGTACCTTTGTTCTGCTTCAAGCCTTTGCATTCCTGAGGTATATTCAAGACTTCTTGACCAAGCAAGAATTCCGTTCTCTATTCTTCTTCGGTGTGCTTGGTACAGCAGGAATTACTTTCTTGGGTGTTGTATTCTTAACTTATGCAGGTGAGTAAAGGCTCCAAACAATTCCAGGATATTGGTATCTTTGCGGACTACTGTGAGACCAGAGTCTTTTTTTTTTTATTGTAGAAATGCAATTTGATTATTTTTTATAAAGTGAAACTTTCTTTTATTCCAACCATGCACAAACTTGGAGTTTCATGCAAGCTTAAGTGTCACTGACTTTACAGTGATTATATTTGATTATACTGTTATATTTTCCAAGTGGTTATATTTTCCCAAAGCACGCAGCACTGAGGGAAAACGTTACTCCCTTCAGGTCCAAAGAATGCTATATACCCCCTACCAGTCAATAACTGTTATATTAGATAGCATTGGTTTGATTATTTTTTCCCAAAAAAATTCTAGAAAAAGAAGTGCAAAAAAAAAATTGACTGAAAAATAATATTTTGAGATCATTCAAGAAAAAGAAGAAAGAAAAGAAAAATTGATATCACGTGACGAGCTTTGGACAAATCGCATCTCAGTATCTGTCTAAGCTATCTAATATATGTATATATCTTCAGGAGTATATACAAGAGAAAGAGTTACTGTTCTCCAATTGGTTTCATAAATATTTATTTCTTTTGTCATGAGACAAGTGTTTTAACTTGATTTATATTAAACCTTGTAGAGGTGTTGTGGTCCAGTGGATACCTCACAGGACTGTTGATTACACGGTTCACGGTTCGAGTCATGTCCTTTGGCAAGACATTAACTACATTTTGCCACTCTCCACCCAGGTGAAGTAAATGGGTATCCGGTAGGAAAAAAATTCCTTGAATGCTTTTTAGCGCCTTTTTATGACAGCTCAGCTATAGCCGGGGTGATTATATGATACTTTATATTTTGCGTTGTAGAGTATGTTCATATTGAATCTGTGCTATATAAATGGACCTATTATTTTTGTTATAATTTCTCCTTTCATTCAATTTATGCTCTCCCCTCTTTTTTACCTCCTATTTAATTTCACTCTCAAGTACATCTCCTTGTGACACATTATTTATTTTGTTTTGTAGGTTACGTTGCACCCTGGAGTGGTAGGTTCTACTCGCTGTACGATACTGGGTAAGTGTGTCAGATGAGTTTTTCAAATAGCCTCTTTTACAATACTTTGAATACTGCATATGCATCTCAGTAATGAGATTACATGTTTTGTCTCTAATCTGTATAAGCATGTCTGTTAGGAGTATAGAGTGGTGAAGTGTGACATCATCAAAAAATCTATTTTTGGAATTTCTCAATTTTTTCTTCATTTTCCAAAAGAGCATCAAAAATAATGTCGAAAACCAATTGAATATGTTAAATATTGGCTGAGATATGACCATCTGAATCTGAATAAATACATTTCCTATAGGAACTCAGTGTTATATCGCTCTGGTACATAACTTTACGAGCCAGAGCAATATAACACCGAGTTCGTATAGAGCATCTATTTATTCAGATGGTCATATCTCAGCCAATACTTAACATATTCAATTGGTTTTCAACGTTCGGACATTAATTTTGATGCTCTTTCAGAAAATGAAGAAATAAATGAGAAATTCTAAAAATAGATTTTTATGATGTCAGAGCTTCGGAACTCTATTATGGAAGTTCACTTCCATGTGGTCTGTTTATAGGGTTTACCATGTTAAAAGAGGCTAATGTGTGTTGAACAAACTGATTACTTCCTCTCTGAAAGGGTAATCCCTAAACCCAAAGAAGGATTTACCATGGAGGATTACTGGGCCTGATCATCCCCTTCAGGCTTTAACAAACAATATTTACGGTTCGGAAGTACTGAGCAATGTCCTCTATAAGGGCCATTATTCGGTCTTGCTAAGAAGTGTGAACAGGCCCCTGGTGACCCCCAGAAGAAGTGTTTCTCCAGCTCTTGTGACTATTATAACCTCACACTGCTGCTGTTGTAGGGACTTTCCTATTTTCATTGGACCCACCTTCTATCCATCTAGTCCTTGGCCTCCATCTTTTCCTTGGCCTCCATCTTTTCCTTTTTCCCACCCCTTATTCAAGTGGGATATATTTGAAATAACTGAGTGTCCTTTTAATGACTATAGCCTATATTGAGCTGTCAGCCACTGACAGGGTTTTTTTCCTCCTGGTTACCCCAAGGGATCCTAGCTATTCACTGCCGGCACCACAGTTTGAATTTTTTCTTTCTTTCAGAATATCCCTGTTCAATTTTCCAGGTTGTCCTTCCATATAACACTCACGGGTTTGGCTTTAAAATTCACTCAACGGTTAGATTGAAAATTCTACTCAAGAAGAAGCAGTGTTTTCACAAACGCTAGAACCTGCATTCACACATGATATTTTCTTTTCTAGAATTCATTAAAGTGCTAAGATGTCATTGTTGTTTGTTTACTTTCCAGCTATGCAAAGATTCACATTCCAATCATTGCCTCGGTGTCCGAGCATCAGCCTACGACCTGGGTGTCCTTCTTCTTTGACCTTCATATCTTGGTCTGTACATTCCCAGCTGGACTCTGGTTCGTCATCAAAGACATCAATGATGAGAGAGTCTTCAGTAAGTGGCCTTGAAAACTCAGAATAAGAAAATAACTTTTATTTGTTTAGTGTAGAACATATTTTGTTACTTGTATCAAATGAAAGTGCTCTAAAGTGTATAATTACATTAGACATTGAATTCAGTAATAAATCTACACCCTACTCCACTGGGAGTATTTCAGCCAGTTACTATTTTACAGGTGTAACCCAAATATATATTGTATTCATTGAATGGACTACATGTAAAATGTGTCCAGTTTAACCTGTATTATGAATTAGGTGATAACTTTGAATAAAAGGTTTCACTAATTTCAATATCTAGGCTAAATTGTACTCATTGGTTTATATTTCAGACAAAATCATGTCTAGTTTAAAACTACATTATGAATTAGCTGATAACCCTGAGCCAAAAGCTTCACTGATTGTAATATTTGAGCTAGATTGTAATTATTGATTTGCATTCCAGACAAAATCATGTCTAGTTAAATTTACATTATGAAGTAGCTGATAACCCGAACCAAAAGTTTCACTACTTTCCAGATCTGAGCTAAATTGTAATTATTGTTTTGTATTTCAGTTGCCCTGTATGCCTTGAGCGCTGTGTACTTTGCCGGTGTGATGGTACGTTTGATGCTGACCCTGACGCCAGTGGTATGCATCTTAGCTGCAATTGCAATCAGCAAGACACTCAATGAATACCTCGTGGATGAACTCCCCAAGAAATCCCTGACGGGTGAAGAGGAAGAAGAAGAGGAGGAGGAGGATGCAGATCGCAAGAACAGGAAATATTACGATAAGGTAGAGTCTTGCAGGAATTGGGTAACTTTGTTTAAGATTCTGAAACAAAATCCTGGATTTAGCTTGTACTGCAATGATAATTATAAACCTTTAAGTCAGTCAGGAACCCCATGACTTTTACAAACTGACGGCCTGTCCGATTATCAAGATATTTATGATTGGAAATTGAAATTCAAAATTTGTTTTCCTAACGGTTTTTATAACACTACTGTCTATCGGGGGAAAATGAGTATGGTAAAACCAGTCACTCAGAGATTTTTACTTTTTTGAGGAACTTAATGATTCATTTTGAAGCGCAATTTGTTTAGGGCTTCAATATTACACCATATCACAGACACTGATCCATGCACTTAGATTTAACATTGTTAAATGATGCCTTTAATAGATCGCAAGCATTCAAATACATCTAAGAAATGGCATTTTCATATATGTTATTAGTATGTATTTTTCATTCAGCAGAGTAATTTCTGCAATCTTGCACACTATATATAGCATGCAGAATCTCTACAATAAATAGCCTTTGCTCAATTAATGTTCCATTCATAGCAAGAAATCAGGAATTTGTATAACTTCACCATGGTATTTTTATCACCATATATAACAACCTTTTCAGCCTTGTTTAGATCAAGTTTGCAGTAGTTCAAATTATATTTTTTGAACATCTCTACCACAACACCTCTTTGAAGCATATGTGCCATGAAAGTGTTCGCAACCCATTCATATCCTAGTTAATCATGTTACCTCTCTGTAACCGGGAGTGTCGTGGTCGAGTGGTTTAAGGCGCTTGACTTGGAGATGCGAAGGTCGAGGGTTTGAATCCCGACACGGCACTAATATTCTTTGGCAAGATCCACCCAGGTGTTAAATGGGTACCCGGTAGGATGCGACAGTCATTGTTGGTCAAACAGTTTTGAGCGTCATGTAACGCCTGGCTGGAATGCTCCCCAGGGAGTGGAGATTGTGTACATGTTGTGCGTGGACAAGCACTGAATCCAATGACCGGGGTAATAGTATATTTGTAAACCGCTTAGAGACATTTGTATTAAGAGCTATATAAAAATTAGATATTATTATTATTATTATTAACTTGTTTTCTTTAAATCCCACAGGCTGGTAAAGTGCGACGTATCAAGACGGACAAAGGCAAGGATGATGAGGGCATGGGAGGAAACCTGAAAGGGTTCGTTGTGGTAGCTATCATCATGACCCTCATGCTGTTCTCTGTCCATTGTACCTGGGTCACCAGTAATGCCTACTCCAGCCCTAGTATAGTGCTTGCTTCACACAATCAAGATGGGTAAGTCTGTGTCTGTCCTTTTCTGGGTTCTAGGACAATAACCCCCTGGACAATCATCCTCTGGGTCAATTGCCCTTGGGGGGCAATTTTTCAGAATGGGTGGATTGTCCAGGGGGTAATTGTCCTGTTACGCATTTTTTCTGTAATAATAGCAAGGCTCAGGAAAAAGCTCTATTTGCTTTTTTTCTCTAGTGAATCAAATAAAGTGGAGCCTGCAAATCTGGACGCAAGAAAATAATACAGTCAAACCTGTTTAATGACCACCTGTCTACAAAGACCACATATTTTTTTTCCCCTTGAAAATGGTTTCTCATTGAAACATGTACTAAAGGATCCTGTCTACAAAGACCACTTTTTATGTTTCCCTTTGGCGGTCGCTATAGACAGGTTTGACTGTAATAGTAATGATAAGTTTAATAATAGTGAGTTCTTGTATTTCTGTCGGACTTGACACTCCTGGCACTCCTTCGTATATGTTTCCATATAGCACTATTTTGATTGGGTGATTGAAAAATTTTCTCCTTGAAGACGATATTTTCCAAACCATTATAGATGGTATGCAGGAAAGTACTACTTGTATGAAAATGTAAGTTGGCTATACAGTGAATGTTACTTCCAGTTAGTTTTTTGGTGATGCTGGCCCAAACTACCCATCGGCTTCATGGTCAACAATCAAGAATAATGTTGAGCCAGTTCCACCCATTTTCTTGAATATATATATGAATGTGGAAGCTATGAAATGTTATTGTCTGATAGCGCAACAAAATAGCAACACTGAATATGAGCCACATGATCAAAATTCATACTAGAATTAGCAATAATGAAATAATTTTCTTTCAAGGTAAATCTAAATCTAAAATTACAATGTATTATAGTTGTAAACCTTAAGTATGTAAGTTCATGATTGTTTTTCCTTCCTTCAGATCCCGTGTCATCCTAGACGACTTTCGTGAAGCCTACTACTGGTTGCGCAAGAACACAGACGATCATGCCCGTGTGATGTCATGGTGGGATTATGGCTACCAGATAGCTGGGATGGGAAACAAAACAACACTAGTAGATAACAACACCTGGAACAATAGTCATATAGCATTAGTAAGTAAACTATATTAAATTTAACCTGGTATTTCAAGTGGATCAGTATTAATTTTGTTATTGTATTGTGATTGAATGAAAGGGGTCAAGAAGTAAAAGATGAGGTAATGTATTTGGACCAAAAGCAGTTGAGTGCTGAGGTTTTTAATTTTCTTAAACCAGAAATATTTGCATGTGAGAAACTTTCTCAACTTTCAACAGTAGCATAAGTGATCAAGATTCTTGCAAGTTCATGCTGCGAAAATGATTGAACCACAACACTGATTTTTGTTTTCCATTCCCCAAAGTGATGTCACATAAATATCTCTGGTTTTACAGTAAATTGTAAAGGGGGAATTCTGTGGTTTGAGATTATGTTACACTACATGTGAAGATGCATAATAGTGGGCTCTCATGGGGAATTTGACACCCTTTGGATGTTTTTTTCGGTCACCAGGATTAATTAACCTTCGGTTGTATAAACAATGGGCCTTATGTAATGCTCTTCATTTTCCACCCACCCCCATATGGTTCTTACATTTCCCTCATCCAAAGACTCTGAGAGACTAGGGAATATTTCTTCATGGGACTACAGGTTTGGTTGTGCGAGACTTGTACACTTGTACATGGAAAGTGACAACCATCTCCCTTTAAAAATTCCAAATTAATTTCTCCCTACTAGCAAGATGCATTTTCTTTCTTTCTTTCACTTTACAGGTTGGCAAGGCCATGTCATCGAATGAGACGGCAGCTTATAAAATAATGAGGGAACTGAGTGTTGACTACGTCCTGGTGATATTTGGTGGTGTGATAGGATACTCTGGTGATGACATCAACAAATTCTTGTGGATGGTTAGGATAGCCGAGGGAGAGCATCCAAGAGATATCAAGGTAAACATTTCAGTGCAGTGTAGAAGAGGGCTGGTGGTGAATTATCCAAGCAAAACATTTATTGAAAGAGATGATATTAATGCTATTCACTCATAATGGTGCAACATGAGTTTATTCAAAGAACGCTCAATGCTCGTTCAGATATGACAACGTAAATCGCAGCAAAAGAAAAAGTCACATTTTGTTTTGTTTTTTTAATGTGTAAATATATGGTCCTACTCATATTCATTTATCTTTGTGTTATGATATAGGAAATGTGAAGCATATTTTATTTAATGTCATGAAAAGAAAACTCAGTGATTTGCATATCTGAATAAGGCTTTACAGTGGCAGGGCAGAGGGGGAGGGGGGACACGTTCATATTAAATACAAACATGAAATGTACCCCTAACCAAGTATAAATGATATTTGTAATTGTAAGATACACTAATGACAGTAATGTTCAAAACATGTCCCACACCGTCGCATAATAAATACTGTATATCCAAAAGATGCCTTAGGTTGTAGATACGTTATTCTTTGAATATTAGCGTATGTTCAGTATTTCAAATGCTCATTTTAGAGAAACTAAACTGTTTATTTTTCACTACGTTTTAATTTTGAATTCTGTGTTAATTAATACCTTTGTTCACTTGATGATGTTTACAGGAGAGCAACTACTTCACATCCAATGGGGAGTTCAGAGTGGATAAAGCAGGATCACCGACTCTACACAACTGCTTAATGTATAAAATGTGTTACTATCGCTTTGGGGAATTGCAGGTGAGTGTTGTCAGTTCCGCAGTAGACCAACAAAAATGCATTTTAGGTGGATTGAATGTAGATTTTCACTGGATTAAAGATACTAAGTCCCTTTTGCAGCCAACATCAAATTCTGTAGAACTTTGCAGGAATTATGAATATGTCCTCTCTGTGAAATTCAAACGTTAGCAATGTCCTAATATTCAAATTATGCAAGGAAACCCGTTTACTTGCTAGACTTCACTGTCCGACACTATTGAGTGACTGACTGGCTTTTTTTATCTTTTGTAATAACATACATAAAAGTACATGAGCATTTGTCTACATCAATAACCCACTTCTTGTAATGGCCAAAATTAAACTGATTGTTTCTTTGCGCAGCATAAAATGTACGACCATGCGGTACAATGGTCTGAAAAATCAGACTATTACTTACTGGCTCTATAGCTCCTAAGTCGATTCGACAACTAATAGTCATTATTTTCCCACTTAAAGACATTTTTAAACCCCCTTTTTTCTTAGTTCTAAATTAGTATTGTCTTTCAAACGCCGTTGGAATTTAACCTTTTTTAATTTTTTTGGCCTGCAAAAGGGACATAGTACCTTTAATAGGAAGCCTTAAGACCTGCGTCTTGTACTAAGTAAGTAAGGCATTGTATTTATCAATGTAATTACCTGTACTTGTGCAAATGAAAGATGATATTTACATCAGCTATCTCTCAGCTATATCATGTATGTAATGGATTACAATCAAACTCCAAAATTTTTTTTTTTTTTTTTTTTTTTTTTTTTTTTTTTTGTTGTTTTTTTTTTATTTATTTTTTTTTTTTTTTTTCTTTTTTTTTTTTTTTTTTTTTTGTTTTGTTTTTTTTTTTTTTTTTTTTCTTTTGTTATTATGTTCCCTTGTTTCAGTAAAATGCAGAGGCAGATCAATTCTGTTTCATTCTTACCCCAGTCACATCTGATCATTGTGATGTTACTGTTTTAAAAATGAAATACAAGATGTTTAGTCACCTAACCCCCAACTCTTGTTCTCTTTTTTTTCCCTTCATTTTAAAGTTCTCTCATTCTTCTCTCATATCTCTCTCCCTCTCTCTGTCTTCCTTTGTCTCAATTTCTCTATTACTCTCTTTCCCTATTTGTCAGTCCCTTTATATCTTACTCTCTTTTTTCTTATCTCTCTTTTCTCCCTCCTCTTGCTCACTCCTTTTTTTTCTCTCTGTCTTCCTCTTCCCCCCTTTTCAGTTGATTTATTGTAAGTCCCCTTGTTTCATCTTCCTCATTTTTTGTAGTGCTTTCTTCTTTTGTTTATATAAAATATGATCATCAAAGCATTCAGTTTAATATGCATACTCTTACCCCATCCCAAGATTGGTCAGTAATGCCTCTATTGCTCTTGCCATCCTCTCTTTTGACACACCTCAGCTTGATTTCCGGTCACCAGCAGGCTTCGATCGGACAAGAGGAGTGGAGATTGGAAAGAAAGACATCTCCTTTGAGCATCTTGAAGAGGCCTACACCACAGAACACTGGCTCGTCCGTATCTACAAGGTTAAACCACTCAGTAATCGTGTGCCCTCTGAGAAACCGCTTAAAAGAAAGGCAGGCATGAAGAAATATGTATCTAAGAAGGTAAGAATAAATTCATTCAATCCCAACAAAGTTTTATTAGGTGATAAGAAAAATGATAGTTCAATTAGGAGACGCCATGGCTCAGTGGTAGAGCATTGGTCACGTAAGTGGGAGGTCCTGGGTCAGAAACCCAAGTCGATGCACTATTGCCCTTTGGTAAGGCATTAATCCTCTTTACCAAGTCTCTCAGTGGGAACTTAAAGCAATCAGCCCCCTGGTCGCTTACTTACAAGCATAAACATACTTTCTTAGCAGTCGGGTAAACCATTATCCAAATTGAATTAATTCCATATCATGCCCTACATGGAATATATAGTATGCAGGTTTTTGCATCTATAATATTAAGAAGTGGACCTTCATATATATCCTTCAATTGGGTAGCCAACGAAGTTGTTTAGTTGATGGCTATATTCTCCCACCAACCAATGTCCATCCAGGGTATCTCCTGTCAATGAATGTAAGATTTGAGGGAACTGATATCTGTTTAACGCGTAAGAAGTTTAGTGTGATTTTTGTGACGTTTCATCCAAAGGCATGTCATTTTGTGAGTACTGGTAATGATAAATTTTGTTTTCAAATCATTATATTGATCATGTTTCTCTTCCAAATTGTTAAACTTTTATTTTCACTTCCTCACATCCTCAGACAAGTAAGAAAAGGCGTGGATCTATCAAGAATAAACCCGCGGTGAAACGAGGCAAGCGGACTAGAGGAGGTGGCAAAAATAATAAGAGAATATAAATCTATTCACCTTGCCGAGATACTCCAGGAACATGTAGTTTAGTTTCAATACGATTTTTGGGAAATAGCCTTCTAGAATTATGTAGTTATGGGAAAGACTTGGGTGGAATGTTAGGAAATTCGAGAGATTTGACAGAATTATTGAAACCAAATTATGAGTACTTCAGTTCTTGTTGTCCTTGTGTACTTTGGCCTCTTGGTAAACCAAATCATCATTTTGCTTTCAGAATTTGTATGTATGTTGCTATATTACCCAAGATTTCAGAAATCTTAGGTCTGTTAAAGGTAAAACATCAGACGGGTAACATTATGCATTGTTTCTAAGTATTTATGTTTTTACTTTGGTATACAATTTTGAAAAGAAAAAAGGACAAGAGATACGTCATGTAGCGGATGCACATGCATGTAGAACAATGGAAGAGTTGTGTGCTAATACTGAGCTCCCACCTTCTTCAAACCCAAAGTTCGAATATTCAGTGGTAATTTAACAAACAATAGTTATGCCAAGCTTATTTCATCTTACTTACAATAGTGAGACAACAAACTGTGCATGCCTTTGTTGTGCTGTCTCACAGAAAACTCATTCAATTTTTATATTGTGGCTTATGCTCGGAAGATAAAAATCTACTTCTGTAATTGCATTTCCAAGTTCCTTCAACAAAGAAAAATAATTGTCTTATCCTAATGAGCATTCAGCTTGTTTTAAAACTGGAAATTTATCATCTCAGATGCTCTAAACTTCCATATGCTGTCTGCAAGGATTGTCATTGAAATAGAAACCCGGAATGTATTATTGCATTTGTTACGCCGTTAGTTCATCAGATGAACTGACAGTCTATTGTTTTGCATGGTCTTTGAAATATACGATGATGTGAAGCGTGTTTTTTCATACAAAGCATGAATCACCTTTCTTTTTTCAAAAACCATTTCCTTTTGCTCATGTCTTCAAAGTTTAAGTTTTGCACCAATTAAGTAATGTTTAGGCAGTCAATTTTGTCTCTAAAAAAAATCTAATTGTTTTAACTAGAATAGTATTTTGAATGAGTAGATCTAAAGGCCACATACACGTCAGACCTACCCAATGCACTGTTAGGTGTAGAAGACTATTGTGTTCACAACTTGTGGAATTCTTGTAGTAATGTTATCTGTATATTTTGAACTCAAATTAGCTGAGTTAAGGAAAAAGAAAGATTTATTTTATGTTGAGTCCAGTATGGTGTGACTAGGTGTGTACAACCACTGTAGCTGTAGTAGAGTGCAATTGTTGCCATCTATTGTTTTTAGAGAATCACATTTTTTGTTGTCTTTGATTCCAATACTAGTACACTATCTTCTCTCTGATCAAATATCACAAGGTTGTCAGGCAGAAATTCTTGCTCTTAAAATTTGTAAAAAGATATTTCAATTATGAAATAATGTGAAGTCGCACTTTGGTGTTTTGGTTGCCATTTCTCATGACTAAAAAAAAAAGTGCTATTTGTAAAGGGAAACAATTGGAGAATAGCTTCTGCCAAGCACTAGAAGGGTATTCCAATGCAAAAGTTAATCACGTCCCTGCTTTCAGCAGACTTTATTCCGCGAATGTATTTATCTTCCACGAGAAGAAACATAAATAAATATCCTCTTTGAATTGTGTGATTGATTTAATAAAGATGATTATACCCATAATATCCATACTGTAGTGTCATCTACTCATTCTTTATATATACAATGTTTACTAATGAGAAACCATCAAGATTATAAGATATAACTAATTTACCATTCTATACGTCCATCATAGCAGTTTGTCATGTTGTTGTACATCACATGCTAAGCGGCCTTGCTATTACTGATTACAGTTCATTATGACATTGTCGCATTCAATCAGTTTCGTCCAGTTTGCCCTTTTCTTGGGTCTTTAACAGTCTTTTAGACTTTAAAATCTTGCACTGCTAGTCACCAAACCAAAGTTTGGTGGTCTAGATGCAACCAAGAAATGTTTCTTTGTTATTATCCTGTACCAGAGTTGTTATGCGTTGTACTTGTAATCTTATTTGTATTAAATTCTTTGAAGAAAATTGTATTATTTTTTTCACCTCTGAAATTGTTGTGATATTGTATTAGATATAATGTTATCCATGATGGTTTGATTATTCACATATTGGATAGGACTTCCAATATAGAAATATTCAGATTTTACAATAAGTGTTCATGAAAATCGAAAGGAAATGATGGTTGGTGATTGGTTTTGTGGTTGTAATAAAGGAAGATATCGTTCTCTTCATATTTTCTTGTAATGTCTTATGGATGTGATTTACTTCATAGTACAAGACAAGATGTCTTGGTAGGTATATGTATGTGAAATGTGCTGTTTTCACATTTTATACAGAAATCACAATTATTTTCACACTGTTGTGGATATGTGCTGGAAAATTTTGAATAAATGTTCCTGCTTTGAGAGCTAAATTGATAGTTGTATATTCATTGTTTTGTTATTTTGTCATTTACTCAATATTTTAGCGCACAATATATTATTGAAAAGTGGAATAAGATTACCCGGTAGTCATGTTATCAAGATGGTTTCCAGCATTTATGCCCTGCAAAATGTACATGGGCATGCATTGAGGGCAAACTTATTTTTTATAAAATAATCTGGGTATATATAGGGTCTATACATCTACAAACTCTTATTCACAGAAATATGAAATACTGATCAAATTGTTCAGCAATTATTAACACCCAGGTTTGCCCGCACACAATGTATGCACATTCTCCACTCCCTAGGGAGCATGCCAGGCCAGGCACCATTTTACAGATCACAATGCTGAGCAAACTTGAATGACTTACACATCTTACCAGGTACACATAAAATATTCTGTCATAAACCATTTAGGTGGGATGGTATAGGAGTATGATAAGTTCCTTCTTAATTTTTTTATTTACCACATTCCTGCTAAAAAAGCATGCAAATATAAAATCATGAACATAATGAAATACAAAGATATATATATATATATATATATATACGTAGAGAGACAAACATACAACACAAACAAATAAACAAAAAACAATTGGTGACAAAGGAGGAAACAATGAGTAATCGTGGTTAACCAGAATGAGGAGGAGGAAAAACAAGTGCAATGTTGATCATCAGGGTTAATCCCCAGAATAATTATAAACATTGTAAACAAAAGGGGGGGGGGCATTGGGATATTATCATTAAACTGGGCTAGGAAGACAATTACATATTTAACAAGTGTTATCTTTTGTGTGTTTTTCCATCAACTTTATACAAGTTGGTTGTTTGCATTTATGAGAGATAAGAGAAAGGTGTTGAGTGCAGCAAGTTGCTAAAAATCTGTTAATCATCCTCATACCCCCTCCCTCGAGAAAGATCAATGGACAACCTATTTGCACTATACCCCTCCCCCTAATATTTTTCCCCTGGAGAGATGGAATAAGGGAAAATATAGAATATATTTAACGATAAGTGTTATCTTTTGTGTGTTTTTCCATCAACATTATACAAGTTGGTTGTTTGCATATATAAGAGATTAGAGAAAAGGTGTTAAGTGAAGCAAGTTGCTAACAATCTGTTAATTATCCTCATACCACCCCCCCCTCGAGAAAGGTCAATGGATAACCTATTTGCACTTAATATACCCCCCCCCCCTAATATTTTTCCCTGTATCGGAGAATATAGAAGAGAGAGTGTGCATGAGACAATGGACCAATTATAGAGGAGGGGAAAAGAGACAAGATCGAATGTAAAGAGATAATCTAAGATATGAACAAATGGAACTACACCCAAAAGAACAATCACTGGGGCTTTAGAAAAAAATATATATATATTGGGGGTAACATATGTATATATTTTAAGGAATCATTGCAGAATGGGATATGAAACAGAACGTATGTCTGTCAATGTAAGACGATGGACACCCCAAGGGGAAGGGTGCTTTTTATTCGTGGTTCATCACAGTATAAAGATTCATTATGTTTCGCAAGTACATTGACCTTCATCACCTTATAGCCCGCCTTATAGTCAAACTCATTTCTCAGAAGATGATTCTCCTTGCTCGATCGTCTCGACTAGTACTACGTTAGCTATATAGACTACGATACTGCGCGTGCGCAAACCGTTTATGTGTCATCCTCGAAGGCTGGGCTGATCTAGCGTGCATGCATTTTATATAGCGCATACCTTGCTAGCTAGTCGACTGATAATACATGGGTCAAAGGATAGGTACCATCTAGGCGTTTTCCTGGATCCGATCCCTGCATGCAACACACACAAACATCGCCCCGCTTATCGACCCCGAGCCGAACCCCTGGAGTGGAATACCTAAGTCGCAGGAGACCAAAATCGTTGGAGAATTGAAGTAAGTAGACATTTTACAGGAATATTCGTAATAAGCTCCTTGTGTCCAAATGCATAGTAGTTAACCCATGGAGACTCGATCAACATCAAGCGATGAAGTGCCGGTAAATGATTGCCAGGGACAGCGTGTTTTGTAAATTGTAGACAAGACTCCGACGGCCGACTAGACTAGAGAAATGTGTGAAGTGGACAGGTGAGATCTGAGTGAGTTGAGTGCAGTGAGAGCAAGTGCGATAGCCAGTGCAATTCTGAATTGTCATTCTCGATCAGATTGTTATAGTTAGGTGGTCATATCTCGCATAAGAAAGAAAATAATTTGACTGTCTCCCCAACTCAAGCCTCATGAATCATGATAAACCAACTCCTCTTTTGACTTGCACCTTAATCCAAGTATTGAAATAAGACTAAGACTAGGACACTCGGCGCTTCATCATTTCTGAATGTTGTGACACAGACCAAGGAGGGCAGACACACATCGTTTCATCTTCAGGAGTGAAAGGAGGCCAGCTCCAGGCAGATTCAACAGAAAGAGAAACACTGAAGTGTTTGATAGCTTTCTGTTTGATTCTAGAAGTTGGAAGATGAATTGATTAATGGAATTATTGAAAGAGCTTGATTGCCAAAATAAATTAGAGTTAGACTTGGAGTTCTAACAGTTTAAAGATGAAGTTGAGTTCTGGTCATGCGATTGCATTGTGAAAGAAACAGTGTGGAATCGACCAGAAAAGGTTGCAATCTAGCATATAAGAATTTGAGTGTATTGCAAGGTTCTGGAATCATCAAAATGATAAGAAATCTGGTAAAGTTACAAACACTGTACACAGAAAGATGTATATGGGACTACACGAACACGTGGCGAAAAAATCCCCCCCCCCCCGAGTTTTACGATAAACATGAGATATTTAGAATATGCAGGCATTTGAAGAGCTATGCTTTTCACGGAACATGTCTTATCTGATGTTCTTCCACACTTGCACAATAACAAATGATAAAGTTCACGAATTATTTTTCACCTCTTCCCACAACTCAACCTTCTCTTTAAGCAACTTGCATGGTGGATATGTGCGCTAAAAGATGTGATGGGGTGTTATGACACATGTGGGCAAAAATAAAGCCACCACTTGTGCATTTGGTTTTAATGTATGTATGCATCAAATAGCTACATGTAGCACACACCATCATAAATATTCATCCTTCTTTTATAATATTGTATAGCCTAGGTCTAATATACAATGTAAGCTTTGTCAAATTACTGCTTTTAATCAACTGTCCGGATACACAACATCTGGGTAGATCTAGATTCCAAGTAGGCCCTAGGTCTAGGATAAATCCTCCCTAGACCTACTCCTCAGTTAAGGTGCTCCAATTCCTGAGACAGCAAAATCTGTCTGCTTGGATCTTTGTTAAAAGTACTGTAGACTATTTTGTCTTTTAATGCTCTCCAAGTTATGTACATGTAGCTGTATAGAAGAGGGATTAATTGAAGCCAAACGTATTCTCTCCGGAAACAAATCCCTGAATTTCATAAACTGATTTTTCAGTCTGCTGATTCTGGTACTTCCAGCATTCAAGGAATCCTTACATGTACATGTACCTACTGTGTAGAGAGTAGCAAATATAGTTCAATGTCTTTCCAAATGGCATTAGTGCGGCGGTTGGACTCAAACCATACATGTACATATAATGCACAGTTTGAGGATGTATCCACTGACTAGACTAGACCACAATGCCTCTACCTGTTGATGAAATGGGAATCTCAAACATTTTACAGTGGTGGTTTGCTGTTCGCAAATCATGCTTTTGGAAACCACTTGTTCGTCTGCATGCACATGCTTGTGTGTACTGTAGAGTCTATGGGTTAACAAAAGGGAGGCCAATGCGTATGATGCAATGCACAATGAAGCAGTACTGCTTGGAGCGAATGGTGGCTTCTATTAAACATATTTGATAATGATGCCAAAACGGTTGCATTTTCACAATGTTTACAAACAGGTGAATGTGTATGAACATGTACTTCTATTTATTTTTGCAAACTGGGTACTTTTTTAGTGTGTACATTCAATTAGCCCAAAATAGGGTTATTATTAAAGGTAAAGACCAGTTAGGATCATGCGATTGCATTTTGAAAGAAACGTTGTGGAATCGATCAGAAAAGGTTGATCATCTAGCATCTAGCATCTGCAAGGTTCTGGAATCATCAAAATGATAAAAAGTTTCGCCCATTCTTCGTAAAGTTACAAGCACTATACACAGAAAGATGTATATGGGACTACCCTGTATCTCTCACAGACCATGAGAGAAACAAATTTACCAAATATAT
>BEXV01000009.1:596959-623111 GCA_003118195.1 Hemicentrotus pulcherrimus | reverse complement strand
GTTTCTTTCACAATGCAATCGCATGACCAGAACTCAACTTCATCTTTAAGAGTAGTGTTGTCGAGTGATTGAATAATCCTGTTATTTCCATTAAGCTACAATGTATTATCAGAAATCATTACCGGTACTATTTTTTGTCCTGCAAAGCTTATGTAATTAAGTGAAGAAGATAAAAGCTATTAAAGTAGCTAACCCTTTTGACTCACGTCAGAGGGATGCGTCAGAGAAGGCATTTGCAACTTTGACAGAGTGCCAGGTTATGATGAGGTCATTAAAGAGTAAGAATGCCTTACCTGTTTGACGTATACATGTACATATAGGATACTAATTTGATTGACCAAGCTTAGCATACTTTAGGTTGGTTTGCTGAATTCATATTGTACTATCTTACATGTACATGTATATGTGTTATCTGGTATCATGTGCAGCTGAGTCTTGATTATTAACTTGATTATTTATGGGGAAAAATTCCACTACAATAAGCAAAAGTTAAAATTCTTTTTAGATTATTAGGAATTGCCCAGAAAATGCAGGAAAATGTATGTAAGGTTACATGAAAGGTTACATAAATATCACATGTACATGAACAAGCTAGAAAGAAGCGCTTTATAATTGAGTCTAGGCTGTACATGTAATACACACTCCTCCATACTGTATGCCTACAGTAGCTACATGTATAATCAAACTAAGCTATGATTTGATAATTGAATACCAGTACCTGCGGTGCGTGCATGCACATGTACATTTTGTAAAAGGACCCAAATTGAGCCATACTGGTATTCTTGTGCCTTTTAAGCCCCCTAGATCTTCACTTGAGGTGAGGAATATGATATACACACCTGACAAACCTCATCAGTTATAAATGTCATCACACATGTACATGTACTTGTATTTTTATTTTTATATCATGTCAGCTGATGGATGCATTGTGTAGATGTACATATTCCTGTCTCTGAGTGTCTCATCTCTTGCTGACTCTTGTGTTTGTACAGATGCATGCCAGAGAGTGATTATCACGGCTGTGTACATTAACAGTACGGTTCTCTTGTGCACCCATCATACAAGTATGCTCATCATGTAAAGAGCACAAGAGAATGTTGATGTTTATAAGACTGGTTTGGAACAAGATAAGATATCAGTTTTGCATTGCATGGACTTTCATTTCAAAGGCACTTTCTTTATTATGACTTACTGTACATGTACATGTATCTAATACCTAAACTAAGAATACCAGACATGTACACAAAATAGTGTACATGATTATGGAGACTAGATGTCTACCCTAGTTCTTGATATTGACTTAAAATTTCTTTTTTATGAGTGAGTACTTAGTACTGTAAGTAATGCAATCATAAGCTTCATTGTGATACCAGTATCGTACATTATGCACTATAATCAGATGCATTACAATGTATGCCTGTCCTTCATGATTTGTGTATGGTGATGGTGGTTATTTTACCTGACTGCTAAGAAAGCTTGAATGCTTGTACTGTAAGTAAGCAACCATCTTAAGACCTGATTTATACATGTATGTACTCAAAGGTGATCCTTTACCTACATGTACATTGTTCATGTACTGTACATGCTGTATGCAGAAGTGATGAACATTAAAAAAACCTAGTTATGTCCTTTCATCATGACAGGGGGGGGGGCATTGATTACTTTCTTGTGTGTCAATTACATACAATTATGTTCATTCAAGGACTTTCTTGAATAAGAAGTAATAGTACCAACACTTTAAAATTCATCAGTCTTGTGGTTTTAATACATTTGTACCTAGATGGCTATACAAATTTGTTAC
The DNA here is from genome assembly GCA_003118195.1 of Hemicentrotus pulcherrimus. NCBI lineage: Eukaryota > Metazoa > Echinodermata > Echinoidea > Camarodonta > Strongylocentrotidae > Hemicentrotus > Hemicentrotus pulcherrimus. Next base: position 621,310 of record BEXV01000009.1, on the reverse strand, counting down.
CAGCGTGTACTGTACCAGTATATTTTGTCTGTCGTTGTTCCAACCTTTATCTGCTTTAAACAGTTTCATGTGATGAATGATTAATGAATAAAGATGGGTAGTAATAGTAATTAATAATGTGTGTGTCTTTATCAATTTCAAGGTAAAGTATATGAGAAGAAGGAGGATGAGAAAAGTGAAGAAAAGACCAATGGGAACAGGAAACCAGAGGAATGGGAACATGAACTAGATGGTGCTACTGAAGAAGACCTGGTGGAATTAGCAGGTAAGAACTTACTTATGATGTCATCATGTTATTATTACAGGTCCTGACCTTTACTTTTTTTTTAGTGAGCCAGCCAGGCTCCTTAAGCACTTTTTCAGGGAGCCCGCACGGGTTCCAGGGAGCCCAAGTTTATCACGTTTTTTTCGTGGTCATAATAATGGTCATTAACTATTAAAAAATTAAAACACACCATCACGATACCTTTTTTTATAATCATCAGCGCCCGGGACCAGGGAGGAGTGTATTATTAAGTGTAAATGTGACCATGAGGATTAACTGACTGTACTGAAGAATTAATCTTACAACTATTATGAAGCCCTTTGGCTACAGTAACAGTCTAACATTGGACTTTAGGTTTTATCAGAATGAGATATACCGTATTTTCCGGTGTAAACGCCGCAGTATTTTTGGGAGAGAAAAAATCAAAAAGTCGGGGTGCGGCGTATATACGGGAACAGAGTAAAAAAAAAAAAAAAATCAAGCTAAAACCAGCACAAATTTGCACATATGGGACTACGAATGGAACAATAACTATACCACTATGGAACAGGACATTTCCACACATCTTACCGACAATTTTACCTTGCATTGTTGACATGAAGATGCATATAATCTTCCAAAAACAACATCTGCCGATAGATCTTGATCAAAGTTCGTGCCAATGCATTGCAAAAGTAAAATAAGGGGCCGTTTAACGCATCCAGCACGCGAAGTCGCCATTTTCAATCCATTCGAATGTATACATCACTAAAGAACTGCAAGCCTAAGCATCGGTGCAGGATAGTCGCGCGGTCTAAGGCGCCGGCTTCAATCCCCAATCTGCCTGGTGGATCCGGGCCGATCCTGACTTCGTCCCCAAATTTTTTTTTTTTTTTTTTAAGGTCAAAATCGGGGGTGCGGCCTATACAAGGGTGCGGCGTTATCACCGGCAAATACGGTAATCACTCTTCCTCGCTCCGTCTGTTTCAATATGTTCAGTCAATCATCCATGCAATCTTCAAACTTTTTTATTCCATATTTTATTCTTTTCAGTCCCTTTGACCGTTCATACACGCCGTTTTAACGATTAGCCACAAATCTCCCTAATTCGTATATATGTTCACAAAACAACAATCAACCCCTTTTTACACACTGGTGTGGTGATGTCACTACTTGTCTGCTGAATGATGGTATTTTTGGCTTTATATTCTAAAATTTAATTTAGTCACTGTGATTTAAAGATGATCTAGGAAACTTTAATTAATTGATGAAAATCATGTAGCTTAACTTCTAACATGCATTATGTTGGTCTGACCGATTATTTTGTTTTCAAACATGTTTGGTTTTTGTCTCGCCTGCGTAGCAAAAAAGCAAGACATAGGCACCGCTTTTCCGGTGACGGCGGCGATGGCGGCGTCAACATCAAAAACTTAACCTAAGGTTAATTTTTTGAATTTTTGATTTAATTTTGAAAGTATAAGTTCTTAGTCAATGAAACTTGGAATATAGGGTATTCAAGTATCCCCAATCATTTGAGTAGAATTCAGGTCACTAAGTTAAGGTCAAAGGTCATTTCGGTAGACTTGGATTATGTTTACACAACGTTATATGAGAATAAATGAATCAATTTTTCTTATTTGTTCATGATTCTTAATCAATATTCACTTCAAAATGCTGATTATATTCAGAGGATTTCATTTTTTGGGGCCTGCTTATGGGCCACCCTGCCTAAAAATAATGTTCCAACCTCAATTTTTCATCTTATTGAATTGCGTAATGCAGGCGAGACCGCCGAGAGCGTTTCCCTTGTTTATGATATGTAACAGGAGTTTTTTATCTCAGAATATGCTTGGCCCTGTCTGATAAAGAGCACTATTGATCTAGATTAATCACAAGTACTTGAATTAATCACTAACTTACAAACTCTCATGTCTTTTTATAGAGTTGCAATCAATGTTAATGTTAAGATCTAGTCAAATTGGTCGCAACCGTTCATGAGACAGAGCCCTGAGAATAACAAGAGAATGATTGCCAAGAGCCATTTTTTCTCATTTTTTAAAAGGCGTCAGAAAAAGTGTTTAATAACCGTGTCAAACAGTTACTGTTCAAACCGAGTACAATGAATGCAGTCGTCTGATTAATTATTTGTTTTGCTCTGATAATTTCAGGTATTCTGGGCCTACACAGCATGCTGGACCAAGAGCAATTTGCAGCATCTCAGCGAAGTGTGACAGGCGATGAAAAGATTCTGGGGCTTGATGGTGAAAGAATGAAGTTTTCAGGTAAGTTGAACCATCAACAAAATCAATTATACATATTACCCACAAAGAAAAGTTTCAATATGAAATATAAGCAAAGAAAATAGAATGAGACCTGAATATCATTTTTGTGAATGTTTGAAAGAGCAATAAATGATATTGTGATTCGATGTGAAAAATACTTTTCCATTCACATGTGCTTATTGTTGTGTTGTATTTAAGTGTGGTATTTAAAGTTTTTTATTTTTATTTATTACCAGAGATCTTTTTACAGTTTACCAGCGCTTTTTTGGAGCTCTCAGAGATAAATTGCTCAACACTCCCATGTATGTTTTTTGCTAATATGATTTCTTGATAAACTTGTTACATTCCTATTTTGATTTACGATAACCATACATTTGATGTACTTTATGTTAACACTTGTTAACAGTTAATGCAATCATATGTATCCAATAGGTTCCCCCTAATATGACCCTAGTAGTTCATATAAGTCCTCTTGTTGAGCCCCTGACTGAATCTTAAAATGTGTGTAAAAAAATGTGAAACTGTCTCATTTGTGAGGTTTGTGATGAATTAAATATGTTTCAAAAAGTATTTTCTCTCTCCTTATTTCTTGAATAAACAGCTGTCACCAAAGCTAGCCTTCCGAAAGAGTTCACACTAGAACCCCCAAACACTACAGATGTTGAAGGCTCTATCAAGAAACTGAAGGCAAATGACAAAGCGATGAAAGAGCTCAATCTCAATAATATTAAGGTAAGGGTTTATGATCTTATTTATATTTATGTGATAATAGTCTTGAATTGCCTGAAATGATCTAGGTGATTGGTTTTGAAGTGTCATGTATCAATGAACTATTTACTCCCAAGTATTTTTTGGATATTGATAAACAATGAATATTTGTATTGTAAGTTTGTAGCAACTGCTTAGGATCCCTTTATACTGCCTAGATTATATTCCAACCGTACGTAATTAATACATGTGTATTTAGTTTTTTTTTTAATGATTTAAGAATGTAATTTTTGCTATGCTGATTTTTGGTCAAGTTTTGGGAGATATAGAAGACATACATGTACCATTAAATACTGTAGGTACTGCAGCAATAAATTTTTTTGTAGAGGTCGGGTTCTGGGGTCACATTAAATGTCTTTTCTCGTACAAACAGGAAGATATTGAGGTTATGGCGTCATATGAGGAAGGATGTTATCACACACATTACAGCCTGCCTGGTTGTCTTCAATTGGTTTTACAAAGATATATGTCAATGCCTATACGGAAATGAAACCAATTATCATCAGTTTGATACAAAAGGGCGCATGAACGGGATAATTTTAATTAGCTATTGTATATTTGATTGTTTCATGCTTAATTGATTCCATGCTCAAACTTACAGAGGCATGTTCACATGTGCCCCCTCATATTCATAATAGACTCCCAAAATTCAAATAACTTATCAGGGACCATTTGCAATTGAACCTTTAAAATTCCAATCCGTGTCCCCCAGAAATAAAACACACACAAGAACTGTGTAAAAAGCAATGTTTTATGGTGTTAACTGTTAATACTGGGTTGTTTGATTAGAACGCTTTCAATTTTTGGTTTGGGTCAACATCTTCAAAGGGCATGTGAACAACCCTTGTTGTCCAGTCAAAAGAACTGCTTTAGCTTTTGAACTCTGCTTGCTCCTGAAGTTGTTTAGTAATTCATGGGCTACATGTACATGTACAAAGGAGATAACCAACTAATACCATGCCCTCCTCAATACAGTGGTACATGTACAGTATATGCAATGTAGATTATAGTACATGTGTATGTTAGTCTGCAAGCACAAACCCTGGTCAGTCGTAAAAGTGAGTCTGCACTATAAGACTACCATAGGCAATGTGGCTGCTCCTGACACTAGCTGGGCTAGGCTTCTCTTAAAGGCACAATGATATTTTGATGAAGTGTCAAATTAGGGTCTGTGCTTGCAGACTACATGTATGTAGTCATGAAGCCCTCAAATTATATCCCTTCTGTCCCATGGATGAATGTCCTAGAAAAGTGTTATTGTTGTTACTGTTAACTTTTTGTACCAGGGATAAATGTCCTTTATAGAATTTTTCTTGTTGTTGTTGTGTATCCATTGGCCTTGGGGGAACAATGCAGATCTTTGACACTCTTGAATGAGTACAGTGTCATTCCTGTGTAGAACAGAGTACCTACATGTACATATGTGTCTGAATTTAGCATAGGTTCAGTGAGCACAAAAACTCCTGATGAATTCACTAGCATGTAATCTACATGTAGTTGTGGAGTCAATCTGCTTTTGAACACTGTTGTCACCTCTTGAGCTTTAATAATGGTGGCTACCAGAAAAACATTTTATTTTGGATTGAGATTATGACAAGGTCATGTAAAGTTTATGCGATGAATGAATTGTATAGATCTCTCTAATAAATATTGGTTGATTATAGAGACACCCCCAAAACTTTGTTGTTGACATTTTCTTTGTCTTTTGGCCTGTCTTTTGGCCAAGAGAAGTTCATAGAAGTTGTTGTTCCATTTTGAAATTTCATAATGTGAATTTATTGTTTTCCTTTTCATTGATGTGCACACCCAGCTGCAAACACATACATGCAATCAAATCGTGGACATGGATGGCTAGCTATAATATATCGCAAAAACATCCCTTGAACTTCAGTATTTGGTTTACATGCCCCTCTTCCCAATGTAAATTTTCCTGGATTTGTAAATGTTAGCCAGTGTCTCTCAATTCAGAAGATTACATTCAATATTGACCCTCGCTCAAGCTCCTCTCTTCAAACTTTCTTTGGATAATCATGAATTCCAATCATGAACATGTAAATAGGAAATGTGTGGCATACATTGACTCAGTCGGTCAGGAGCAAATATAGTTTGTAATCACAGACTTCCTGCTTGATTATACGCTTTTCTAGAGATTATTGTCATAATCAGCCACCTGATGATAAAGTCTCCAAAAATAATTGTTGGCATGAAGCCATGTATACTTGCCATACATTTTTGGTGTTTTAATTTGCTTGAGGAACAAATAATTGAAACAAATGATATGTACCCCTGTATAATATCATATTAAGATCTTTCTTGTTTTTTATATACAAACTAGAAGGCAGTGTTCATTTTGACTCAATATTGTAGATGTGTTGAAGCACAAAAGTATATATGTTACAAAAATGCTAATTATTATTGCAAAAGTGAAGTCACAATCAATTGACATCATTCTCTCTTATTGTTCCTTTTTCACAGATCTGGTGAACTTTAAATTGCAACCATTATTGTCCAAATAAAGTAACTGCCAATTGCTACTAATCTTATGTTGCCTGATTTGGTATGTGGGTTAGGAGAATGAATTGACTAATTTATTAGCCTCAAGCCACTAGGCAAATGTGCTGAGTAGCACCATATGTTCATATCCATGTTAGGAAGAGGAACAGTGGGAAATATTTCATGTATTTTTTAAGATCTTACCATCATATCATATCAATCAACAGGAAATCAAATTGGACGTTATCCAGGAGATATTTTCAGCCGTTGAAGACAACACAGTACTTGAATCTCTCAGTATGGCTAGCACAGGTTTAGCAGATAAAGCAGCAGCGGTAAGGCAACATCTACCCTGTCAAAGAGTTTGAGCGTGGTACTTGACCGTGATAACATTTAAGCATTAGGAAGGAAAGATCATGAAAGTAGCCAATTTTGTATACTACATAGCGAAATGCTGTCCTTTTTTAGCTGACTCACCATTGTTTTAGCTAAAAAGCCTGTGAAGTACATGTAATGATGTATACATCTAAATAAAGAGAGATGGCCATTACAAAAAGGCCTTGTTTAAGGTCAAAATTACCATGCTGGGATTTGAACCCGAAACCGCTCTAATTTAAAATCAATTAAGTGAGACAAGTTACCACAGATGTAAATAAATATTATTCAAAATGTCAATGATTTTATGTTAATCCAGATGTAATAAGTTGTATTTGAATTACTGTAAATTTGTAATGTTTTCAAAACTACATACAGGTCCTGGTAGGGAATTCACATTTTAAAGTTATCTGCTTGTAAATCAGACAGCATCGGATTAATGACTAATTATCATAACGGTTTCTAACATCATAGTGGTTTCTTATATCATAATGGTTTCTTATATCATAATGGTTTCTTACATCATAATTGTTTCTTATATCATAATGGCTTCTTATATCGTAATGGTTTCTTACATCTTAATGGTTTCTTACATCATAATGGCTTCTTAAATCACAATAGTTTCTTATATCATGTCATTTTATTCCACTCTCAGATGGCAGCTGAGGTTATCAAGAAGAACACCACATTGAAGACCTTGAATCTAGAATCAAATTTCATCACCAGCGAAGGCATGAGTAAACTCTGCAAAGCTCTAGCAAACAACCCAACAATTACTGAGTTCAGGGTAGCAAATCAGGTAGGTTGATCATTCTTAATTGGTAGTTTAAGATCGCTATCGAACAGTCCTTCTTTAATGCTACCATCATTTAATTCTATAGCATAATGATGTACCGTTTATGTAAGAATTTTCCTATATACATTTTGTTTTACATTGTGAGTCCCCTCCAACTCTACATATATTCAAGCTAAATTACAGTGTTTTTTTCTCTTAGTTAAGATGATGAAAACAAGACCCAGTCAGGATTACAACCTATCTTTAAACATATGATTTCAACATTTTATGAGAACCAGGCCATGATGCCAATTTAAAATGAGTTACAACAGAAATTGAAAAAAAAAAAACATTTCATTGAATATGTGAAAAAAACAAAATGCAATTAGATAAGCTGAAGGGAAGGAGTACACGTTTATAAGACAGGATCTCTAATTGTGAGAATCTTAATTTGGTGAAGTATATTCTAAAATGAAAGTGAGTGGAAGACAACAAGAAATGTATAATCTTACATGTGCAAAACAAAGGAGGTTATTGCAGAAATGATATAACAGCAAAAGGACTACCCCAGCCACTCTAGATTTTACATCGACATATATTTCGTGATCTGACCTTTCAGGCAGTTTTTTTTCTCTAGGTGCATTTATACTGTCAAATACCTCATTTTTAAAAATAGCGATGTTTTGCGTAACCTTTTACACTTGTGCTGAAACATCACCGACTTAAAAGCTCGGTGATGTTTGGCGTGTTTTTTGTTGGTAATGATTATGTGCGGCACTCCAATGCAGAAACCTTCTTCGATCAGCTGTTTTTATGCTGTGGCTGCTGAAGTCCAGCGATGTTTCAGCTGCGAGCGTTGATACCTGCCAAACACGTCAAACACGCCAAAACACGCCAAAAAATCACACTTCGGTGTGAAATGTTTCAGGCTTGGCTTTTTTGCTGGTAAAGCGTAGTTGCCCTTGTAACACCACTGAAACATCGTGGTCAGGCTCCCATTTGGCATATTTTTGGCGTGTTTGGATGCAAGTGTAAATGGCCCTAGTTTCTGCTTTTACTCAAATTAACCTATTTTCACTGTTCAATTGTCCTTGAAAAGGAGAATTGGTTCAAACAGGCATGTCAAGATAATAGGTTATTTCCGTTGACCACTATTGTATCTCTTTTTATCTGTTTAAGTGTGGTAAGAGCAGTCACATGAAGCATAATATGCTTAACCAGATTTTACCTTGAACAAGACAGAAATAAATGCTTCAATTGAATAGATGGAGAATAAAAACTTTTATAACGTGGTATCTTTAATAGTCATGTAAACAAGTGTGGGAAATTTGTTTACATGGTATTTAAGTCATGTAAACAAATGGTGGGAAATTTGGGAAATTCTTAACTTTGGCTGATATAAAGAAAGTATAATGTGCTATTTGTTTAATATGCTACATCTTTAGGTGCGGATGGCAGTATTTTGTTCAAATGCCATATTGTGCTCATATTATTTAATGGAGAGCATTATATGTTATATTTTTTTAAAAATTTCAGTTAATTTATTGAAATGTTTAGTTTGCCAAATTGAGTGTTGGTAAAATAGGAAGGGATCAAAATATAGACCGTACATGTATATTTCTAGCATCCTAAGTGTCTCTTTCAAATGAATTTCAATCTTAAATTGTTACAATCATATAAAATTAACACAACTGCATTTAAAATCCCATTATGACACCCATTTTCATGTGTTATATTTTTTCATGTATTTTTTCTCCAACAGAGGTCAATGATGGGCAGTAAAGGAGAACAGGAATATGCCGTCATGTTGGATAAGAAGAACAAGACTCTGCTGAAGCTTGGATTGGCCTTTGAGCATGCAGGCCCTAGGTCAATGGCACAAGATGCTCTAATGAGAAACAACGAAGCAGGTAAGACCAAGAAGCAAGGAGAAAAGAGAGGGTTGTATGACTGCTCTGGGGTCATTTCCCACTTGAAATGAATTCCTAACTTTGACCCTGGACCAAGCACTTGACCTAACCCAGACCTTAACCATGAACCTCACCTACAATGCAACTTCAACCCAAACCCTAGGAATAAATCGTTGACGAAATAAAGCCCAGAGCAGTTGTTGCTAGAGCAAATCTCAGACCCCAGAAGAAAGCTGTAAAATACTGTATGACAGAGACTAGAAATGAGGTCGGCCACAACCTTTTGTTCAATCTTATATCTTCTTGTTGTCATAGAGGATTTTTAGAACCCTTTTAGGTTAAAAACACCTTTTTGTAACATTGTTTACATGATACACAACTCACACCTCTGTGTTAGTTGGCAAACAAAGCACACCGTTCCTTTTTTGTCAAAGTCTTCAGGAACACCTAGTTACAGATTAAGTTAAGTTCTGGGGGTTGCAATTGCAAACGTAAAATGATATGTAAAGAACAGTGGGTAAAATTTTGCTTATGTAGCAGACAAGAGTTTGTGTATACCAAAAGGTTATTCTATCATCAATATTAAAAGAAATTGACTTGGTTTTGTAGAAGGTCACATGCACTTCACACAGAAATGGGCATGTGGGACTTCATCTACAAGAGGCCATTAAAGTTTTCTTCCATACACTTTAGCAAGTTCTTGCCATTTGTCAAATATGAGGGCATTTGAACAGCAATCCTTTTCAGGGGAAATTTCTGCTGTGATGTTCTTTCTTTCAAATTCATATAATATGCAACAAAGCTTGTAAATTACCATATCCCTTTACCCAGAACTCAATCTTCTCTTTGAATGCAACTGCCTCTGGGATGTCATTACACAAATTCATGTATAATTACGATATGAATTTTTATAGTGTGCCACTCCTTTGAAAACAACAATACACCCACTTTATGTTTCATACTGAATACATACAGCAGTCAAATCACATAGCGAATCAAATTGTATGCATCTGTTACTCGATGAGGCACAGAAAGTATGCATCATTTGGTATACAGGTGTATCATGTGTGTGCATTCCTTTTGTGGCTGATCCTGAAGTTTTTTTTCTCCATGGCATCTGCTGTATCCATAGAAGAAAGTGTATCTTGTGTGCTCTAGCTCACAAGTGTCAACAGCATTCAGGAGTAGGCAAATATTCCCTTTGTATAAACAGAGAGGGGTAGTTTTTATTGGCAGAAATACTTTGAATTAAAAAGAAAGATACATAGCTGATGCAGTTACTTCTTTGGAAAGGAGGGGTTCATAATACAAAGTGTTAACCGTCATTCTTGTGTGTGTGTGTGTGTGTGTGTGTGTGTATAAATTAATAGCTGGTAATCCTGCATAATTTAGGGATGATACAATGAAGCACAGTGAACTGTCCTTAGACTGCTCTTCATGGTACCAATGACTATCCTTAATGCTTTTGTTGATGTATTTAAGGGTAAAAACTAGGAATCTTGTATTGGCAGAATTAATCAATTGCATTATTATATCACAAAAAGCATTTGATGTTCTAGCATTTTTATGTTTATGTTTGTTCCATTTTGCAGTACGTACAAAGAAATCGGCGAAGAAGTGAAACCAGCTCTGATGTGCGTTAAGCTTGTCACAAAACTCATCATAGTGACCATCTCTGCTCTCAATGTAGACGTCATCTATTAAATAGAACTCTTATCAAAATTTGGTTGCTGCTCTCCTTTACTTCTCTGTTTGTGTGTTGGGTGAAGGGCTTTCCACAAGCTGGACAAGATCTTTCTGGAAACTTTGCGGTTCGTCTGTCATGGAACTGATGGAAGAAAGCGGAAGGCTGTACATACGATTCTCTCTCCAAGGTGCCCTGTATGATATGAATATACTTGAAGTGGTGATTCTGCAGATTTTGTAGTTTCAGTTTTAGAAGAAAAAAAAGTTTGAATTAAGCTAAGATTTCTAATAAAATCCTTACATGTAATTCGCTGTTATCAGTTTGAAATATAGACGCGTTGTTTGATTATTTCGGTCAGATCCAGAGTTTAGTTTGCTGTATCGTTTATTTTTGATTTCAATTTGCATTTTTGATTAACATCTCATTTGATTGATTTTCATTGATTTATGTTTGTAGTCATGATCGATGGAAAATAGGGGTGAATAAGCATCATGAGGCAATTAGTCTTGTTTGTACAAGTACATCTATTTCCATCATGTCCTTGTCCAATGCAATCTAATTCTCTGACAAGTTTGTTTGGTAAATGCTTAGATATACAGTGCTGTTTTGTGTATGATTTAATACCCTTACAGATCTTGAAAATACAGTTGTGAAATACCGGGTGGTGTGAAAATGTGGAAGTCATTGGTTCTAACTTTATTATATATGCAAACTAGAATATCCCCTAATATTTACGCTGTGAATGAACGCGAGTGACAGAATGAAATTGGTCCCATAATTTTCTCATGTTTCAGATTTTCTCCTTTTTCTGAGTAGAGCTGTTTCAAGGGTGTGTTGTTCATTGATGTAGTTTGTCAAGGCCTCAGATTCATAGTTCAGAAAAGGATTCATAGATAGTGTGGAGCTGAATCACACAACATTCATCACAAGAGGCAAACTGTGTTAGAAATTGATCCATTTGTTGTAGACATGAAGGGAGAACAAGTTAGATGATTCTTAAAAATATGTCAAAATCAAGCATTTTGGCAAGGTATGTGTAGTTTTTAAAGTGCAATTAAAGTGTGAGTGTATGTACTTTCTTCTGTGGTTTGTTAGTTATTACACATATCTGCATCACCTCATACATCAATAATCCTTTGATAAGATAAGAGATTGAATACGTCAATACGAGCATCATGTCTTAATGATAGCAGTTAATTTGTGTTAAATGCCATACACAAATTCAGCTGGGCCCCATGAAATATACAACTAATAGATGTGATTTGAGAAAAGATTGCAGTGCAGGTCAAGAAAAGATCAGTTTCCTTTAATAGTATCTGAAATATGTTTTGCAAAGTAAAAATGATTATTTCTTGTCGCTTTAGTTTTTTTCTGTATGTTGTAAGATCAGAATTGGAAGGTGCAGATGATATAAAATGATATTAGAGGGTGTATACAAATTTGTCAATTATCAAGTCATTTCATCAAATGTGTGACATAAAGAATAAAATAAAGAGGCCATTTTGTTTTTTAATTATCTACCTTGCCGTGCCAATACATTCTTAATTCCAACGTATCCATCGAGTTATATAATCTTTCATATTTATCCAATACTATACTATTCAACCCACCAAGGTATCTGGTGTGAATGTATCTCTACTTAACGCTCTGAGAGCTTAGAAAGGCATACTTAATAACTCAGTAGCAACTTTTTCATTGCGTATCATTTTAAGAACCATTGTTAGTGGTAGTTGTAAAAGCCATGATATATTGGACATAATTAAATGTTAATAACAGTATGGTAATTGGAGGAGAAGAAAATAACTACAACTTGCATAATGTATTCAAAATATTCATAAATGTTTATTTAAAGTAGATAATATTCAATTGAGAGGCTTGATGGATGTAGTAAAGAATGATATATTGCTTTTTAGAAAAGTATTTTGATCAGATAATGAATGGTATATAGCAGTATAAATCATGGTATGTTAAAATGAACAATGTCCTTATATCCTAGCTTTGCATATTGTTCTCAAAATGATTAACAAAATACCCACTTCTTTTTTTTACTTAAATTTTTATTCATTCATTAGTTCATTGTATAATAAAGATGTATGTATGTGTGTATATATATATAGAAGCAATGGCCACCCACCAATAGTGTGAGGACAATCATGGTTTTACATGACGAATCGTAGGGCATGCCTAACTTCATCGGTGATTCTAAACTGGCATTGTATAAGATCCATTGTTACTGTGAACCCAATTTAAGGCCTCCGTTTGTAGTATTCCGTAGAGAGTTGAAACCAATAATGTGCTTCGTTAATTCATTTGGGATGACCATTTTGTAAGTCTAGTTGAAGCATCTTGCTTAATACATATACATTTACATGTACTGTCTCTCGTTCATTTCAAATCATGGGTTTATGCAAATAAATTTTGATGGTGTGCTTTTATGCCGAGTAACTTTCATTTTTGAAGTGATTTATCTTGAAAGCATCTGCCAGCTTTCTAGTCCATATAGATACAAATTTGATACATGTGTAAAAGCACATTACATTGTTACCTGTTCAATTAGTTGCTGTTTTCCTCTTTTTTTCTCTCTTATATGATTTGTGAAATATTATCAGTTTGTGCTATTATTGGAAAGTATATGGTTGGGACATCCTGAAATAATGTTTTTATTGAAAATGCATACAACTTGAATGGGTTCATGACAAAATGTACTGACTAGTAATAGTAAGAGTGGAATCCAAAGGTGCACAAAAATATCAAGCTACCCTAAGATTATACATGAAACTATATAGTGACAGCAAAAACAGAATGTCAAAGTCAACAAAGTCAATGTTCTCTGGTAGTTGGACATTATTAGCTGCCAATAGAGGGGGGAAACGTGGCCAGCAATTTTCATTTCTGAATCCTCTGCTAAGAAAAATGCCCTGAGTAAAAGTCTATTGATGTGCCATTAAAATGTTTTATGTTGTGTATATTCCATGTATGTAAATTGTTTGTACAAAGTCAGATTATTTCATTATGATTAGCCACTTAGGATTCAAATTATGCTTATTTTCAACTCTTTATGCCTTGCATGATTAAAAGTTCTGCCTTCTGCCCTAGTTTGCCAATAGACAATTAGAGAGAGAGAAAAAAAAAATTCGCAATGTATCGACCACAATAATCTGGTCTGCACTGCCTAAGTAAGTTTCATCGCATCTTTGCAAGCGACTTATCCATTTCTTTTCTTTGCATGTTCTACTTACTTTGTATTTAGCAAAATTTAGGTTTATTTTATTGTAGTAAGATCAGTACTATATGTGGTATATTCAGGTTTTTATGATTAGGTACATTCTCTCCTTGCTTGAACATTTTATTTAGGTGCAATTCAATAGAAATCAACTTTTGGGAGATGGCAGAATCTGGTAGATTGTGATATCATAGAATACCGATACGTTTACAGTGTTGGACAATTTGTGTTAATCTTCTACATGTGATGCAGTGTATTCTGCATTTACACAGCTTAGGATACCGCTAGACACAATTTTTTCCTGTTGGCTGTGGGTTTATTCACGTTGGTGTTCAGTTAAAGGTAAAGATCAGTATTGGAAACGCCCCAATTTCAAAAAATGAAATGGAAGCTCTCATTACCAATCATGTGCAAGAATATGTTTTGACTAATACATAATGATAACAAATTTGCTGGGAAACCGCCTACTAATTCATATATTTGGTAAATTTGTTTCTCTCATGGTCTGTGAGAGATACAGGGTAGTCCTATATACATCTTTCTGTGTATAGTGCTTGTTACTTTACAAAGAATGGGCCAAATTTCTTATCATTTTGATGATTCCAGAATCTTGCAGATGCTAGATACTAGATGATCAACCTTTTCTGATCGATTCCACAACGTTTCTTTCACAATGCAATTGCATGACCATAACTGGTCTTTACCTTTAACCAGTGAAATTGTGATGATTCTATACAAGTGTGCAAGTGCTCATATGGTTCCAGTAGCCATTCTATTACTTTGAGATCAAGAAGTCAGTCATATATAACATATCATGAAGAACTTAGGGACTCTCTCTGATGCATATTGACACACTCCCAAGTTCTTCAGCCATGGTATATGTGGCAGTCCAAATAATTTACCCACAACCTACTGGTCAAAAAAAAAATTTGCAGATCCAGTCACTGTTTTCGCTCATCTGACAATAACTTAGTCAATCAAACTTTCTTTTCAGTTAATTCTTAGCTCTTGAAGTTACAGTTTGAAAATGTGGTTAGGTATTTTACTCAAAGAGTATGGGGGCATATGTTTCATACCTTCTGACAAACAATGTAAAGGGATGCATCTGTGATTTGTAATACTGTATGTGTCAATATGATCTTGCGACTAAGATTTACAAGTTTATATGAACATTTTGAATAGATATGTAAGTATATGTATCGTTTGCTGGTGAAGGACTGTTTTTCTTGGCATACACTTTGATAAATGCCATTATTGTGTAAGGCAGGCTCAAGCATTTGCAGAAATCGTAGTTTATGTTTTTAGAGACAAGCATATATTTACTACATTCATATCTTCACAAATTTCCTTTCACAATTTGAAAGGTTGTGCATTGACATGGCTGATGCAATTTCCTTGGGAATATCAAATTCATTTGCATTTATGTGAAAGCTTTTCTATCTTGAAGACCAATTCTGGATATCATAATATTACGTTAATGACGCAGGCCTTATATTATCTGTTTATCTGTTATACTTTCTCAAAATGCATGCAGGCGACTCTTAAACTTTTTGTTGACAGTTTTCTTTTGGGAGTTCGTACTGTATACTTAAGGATTGGAGACATTTTTTAAAGTCCACCTCTGTATATTTTCTGCAAATGTTTGACTCTGCCTTTAACTGCCAGTACCTGTATATAATAATCCCTTTCTCAAAATTTGAGTATTTAATCGGTTTGTTTGAGATCTTAGTCGAGTAGTAGAAGTATAATACATTTCCGTTTAACAAGGTGCACAAACTATGGTATGCTGCCTGGTAATAGAATCAATTATTCACATGATCAGTGCATTGTATTCTCTCATTGCCCTGAACAGTAATTTCAAAACTATAATGAAAGGTAATTGTCAATATAAAGTAGATTTAATCACAGGGTTTGCAATTATAAAATATAACTTAAAATCAATTTTAAATCAGTGTTTGTTATCATGTTGGGAAATTAAAACTCCAGTGAGAATGTTGTATGATCTTACTTCCAGTGATTTTTTAATGTGCATCAGATTCATTCATGTTTGTATATGTAATGAACTTTGATTAAATGACTGTATTAAAATCTAGATTAGACAATTAAATCAATGTAGTTAGATTCTTCTATGTTTGTGTGTTTTTTTGTGTGTGTGTGTGTGTGTGTGTGTGTGTGTGTTTTGTTCTACTCGTGTAAAGGCTTGTAGAGATATAAAGCTGTAACCCTCAAGCAGTGTTTTTACATCGTCTAAATTGGCATCAACTGCGTGTAACAAAGGTCCTAGGCACACTGAAATGTGAAGCATATGCCTTTATATATAAACAAAATGCAGAGGCTATCCTCGTCATATCTGAAGAAAGCTTTAGGTCAAAGTATAGTTTGATATTCATTTCAAAGAATATCACATGCTTTTTGATCGTATAACTTGCGCCTACTATGGTTGCAACTAGTTTTTATATGGTCAAAGATTCATTTGAACAATTTGAATGGTTTATTTGAACAATTTGAAGAAATTCATGATACAATCAATAAAAGGGGAAACTAGATAAAGAGAAGCAATACCAATCAAATGGATTAATGGACACCATTAACATATCAAAGGTCGATCATCATTTAAAGGGAAATCCAACCCAAATAGACAACTACTCTAAAAGAGAGCAGAAACATCAGAGAAGCAAACTGATGAAAGTTTCAATTAGTTTTGACAAAATGTAAGAAAGATTTTTGAAAGTTGTTTGGGCATTTCAAATTGGCTGAACTGGTAATGTCAATGTGATGTAGTGCCCGACTACTTATCCATATGTTCCAACGTATAAATCACTAGAAATTATATTTTTCAAAAGAAATCATGGGTCAATTCTGTTTAGAGGACCATATATTATCTATATCGAGTAGTGGCCCAAGGGAGAAGTAAGTTACAAGAAAAACAGAAATTGGTGATATTTATGTACACTGCAAATGGGAGAGCTATCTATACGTCCCATGTCACAATCCACTGACCAAACTACCAATTAGGGATTTGCATGGATCTCATATTTCAAACATTCATAACTTCCTTACTATTGGTCCAATTCATTTCAAACTTGCCATTCTGTTATTTTTCTGTTTCCATACAAGTCAACTTATTAGGCCTACAAAGGTTGGCCTTTTCTTCTTTTCTCTTTTTCTTTTTTAGTAGACAGAATGGGAACAATGGCTTTATCTCAAAACTATATTCATAATCAACTTATTGAAAGGACATACATCTAAACCTAAAACCAGGATATTAACAAAATTTATATGACTGCATTGAAAATTGATTAGACCATCGATTTGATGTAGCTTTATTTAGCCTTATGGGAGCAGATCATGACATGAATATATATCAAAAGGACTCAGAAATGTAAATATATTTTTGTCCATCACGAGTGAAGTCAACTCATATCTAAAGGAACTGATATCACAATGAAATATACCAACTTGTGTTTAAACTAATCAATTATCAAAATAGCTCCGGCTAAAAGGACATGTATTTGGATAATTATCAAAAACCAGAGAGAAAATGTTTGATATAATTTGATTATAACCAACCGATCAACTACTACTCTTATAATTATATTGTATTTTTTTAATATAATTTCTTTAGTTAACAACAAGAGTTGTATGTTGAATATTAATACTGCTTATCAAATTTTGTTTGTTATATTGATAATCTGCTGTTACTTTTTGTTTAAATCTTCTGTACAAATGTTTGTGAAAGAAGAAATAAAATGAACTAAGAACTGCTCGAAATCACATTTCGTTCAATATTTTACGGAACCGTATTTGCTATTTTGCTACACCGTAGTATAAAAACAACGTATACTATTTCGAAGAAGAAGCTAACTTTTTACTGACTTCGGGCTGTAAAACACCTATATTTCCAAGTTACAAGTGACTACACTTAGAAAGAAGGCATTGTCTAGGCCATAACTACTCATAAATTTAATTAATCATGGCTTGGAGTACCAGTGCTCTCCACGTAGATGATGGACTTGCTGAAGATTTTGCCTCCAATTTGTCGGGTTTGGGAACTGAGCTTGGCACAGGAGCATACAACATGAGGTGAGTGCAATTTGCATAGGTGTTTATGCCAGATCAGTCGCTCTGCCTCGATCGCTCTCTGCGCAGAATTATTGACGTAATGATTTTACCTATGAGCAATGTTTCACGACAGAACTGCAAGATAACATTTCTTTAAGAGCAAGAGCTGAATAGTATATGATTATAGTTTTGCAACTTCATTTTTTGCTAACAAAACAACTGAAAATATTGGTAAACATCACTGTTCTGTATTCATCATGTTTTCCTTGTTTGCAAAATATCAATTAACAATTTGATTTAATTTCAGATAGAGTCTATGAACATGATGAAACTTGAAAGAAGATCAGATTTAAGCTGCTCATGTTTTCCACACAAGGTCCCAGTATGAATTATATACCAATTACATAATTAAAGAATTAATATCTAATTCCATTAATCTACATGTAGACTAACATCCAGCAAAACTATCCTAAACTTAGATAAAGTAAAGGCTAAACAAACAAAAAGAATGTTTTATTTTTTGGTTACAATTTCAAATAAATTATGAGATGAGTTTGCCCATCAAATCAAACTTCAATTTTTCAAAGATCATCAGTTCGAATCCATCCAAGGTGGATCACTGACTGAAGCATGTTTTGCATGTTACCATTCCCCTCTCCTTTAATACAGACAAGGTATCAGTGGTAAACGTAAACACTGTCCCTCAAATACGTGATGGGCATTACATTGAAGTCCAGTGTGTAGTACACCCTAGAACATGAGAACCAACTGCACTTGTTGCATTCATAAATGAAAGAGCAGGCGGAAACCCAAGTCCAGACTGCTACAGAGAAGATGTGATTTCCTTGCAAACCCATGATGAGTTATTCCAGAAGGATAGACTTGATTATTTTTCTGCCTCATCTGCCTCCCAGGCTAAATGAGGCAGATTGATTTTTGATAGAGGTCTAATGAAATGTAGATGCTAAAAGTAAAAAAAATGCTGTTTTTCTGACAACAAAGGAAACAAAATTAGGATGATAACTTGAAAGTGGTTATCTTCATGGGCTGCAGCTGCAGTAGATAGAATTACAAATATATGATTATGAATGAAATTGTGCCTGAAAATATTATAGGCATATTGAAACAGCCACTGTAGTATTTAAAGATCTTCAATTGATTGCAAGTTTATTCATAAATTTGGTTAACTTAATTCCTTTTTAGAATGAAACCAGACCAAGGAAACAGTTGCTCTAAAGAATTTTTTAATGAGCATATATAATTCTACGTGGGTAAATTTATTAATCAGTTCAGACAGTTTCTTTTATTTCAATGAAGTATGTACATGTATTTCTTCCATGTTATTTTCCTTCACAGTGAGGTGTTAGCTTTGCCTATGTTCAAACAAGAAGTAATTGAAGGGTAAGTTTAACTAATCCAGTAATATATTAGCCTACCGGTAATGACATTTCCTCACAGTATGCATTATCTAGTTGTGTGTAGCTCACGATTCAATAGTAGTAGTAGTAAGTGTGATACATATTGACAGAACTTTTATTTGTAAGTAATTTGTTTGCTGCCATGCTCCTATATGTTTTTTTTTTCATATAGTTTCCCAAATATGCACATAATCAACTTGTATTTCATGCCCAGTCTAAAAGGTAAATTCTGTGTAGGTACCGGTACATGTATATGTACTGTTGCAACGTATCACCACAAAATATGTTTACATGTATTATACACTTTCCTTATCCCTTCTTTCCAAATGTGGAAGGAAAATGACAATGTTTCAGATTAGTATAAGGTTATTTTAAGAGATATTTGTCGATTCCAGGGACTGAATAATTGATTGGTGTGTAAATGTGTCTTATTAATCTATGATAAATCTTTTGAGAATTGGCTTGATATGGATAAATATTGTCTGATGTAGTAATATTCAAATCACTTTAATATTGAAAACAGTGATATACGTCTCTCCTTATAAGTAACTGTTGTAAATCATTTTCCTGCACATTCTGAGTATGGAATATGCATTGTCTTTAATATGTACTACCCAAACCATTGTTGATATATTATATTTCACCTGCTTTATTATTTATCCATAGACGAGGTGGTACAGACCTACCAACCACTCTTGAGAAGGCATTCGGTGCTTTCTCCTCTATCCATGCTGTTGCAGTTGCTGAAGACGAAGAACAGTCCAGGTATGAATGCTGATAAACAACAATGTGGTTTTTGACATTAGATGGTAAAGGGCAGATAATGAAGAGTCACAAAGAAAAGGCATAAGAACTATGCCTGTGTAGATCTTTCTTATTAAGAAAAGTAATTGCATGCATCATGCTTAGAGCAGGCATGAAAATTTTTCGTGTATCCGCGGATTTCCGCTTTTTCCTCCGATCCTAGATTTTTTTTTTTTTTTTTTTCTCATGAAAGTGATGACATAATACACATTAAACACATTTGATGGTATTGATAAAAATGTGTATTCAGAGCCTGTTTTGGGGTATGACATATATAGAATCATCTTAATCCAGATTCTCATTGAATATGAGGTTAAATATCTCACAACAAAATGCACTAGATTGTACAATTCTGAACCCCAAATTTGAAAAATTTACCTACCGTGGGAGGGGGGTACCCTCGCTT
This sequence comes from Hemicentrotus pulcherrimus, assembly GCA_003118195.1. Taxonomy (NCBI): domain Eukaryota; kingdom Metazoa; phylum Echinodermata; class Echinoidea; order Camarodonta; family Strongylocentrotidae; genus Hemicentrotus; species Hemicentrotus pulcherrimus. Next base: position 600,863 of record BEXV01000009.1, on the reverse strand, counting down.
TGGTTTGCGAAAGTTTTTCAGTGTTTTTTATGAACAGCACTTTTCATGCCTGTTAGAGGCTTTGGTGGAAAGGGCTCAATAAGAACCTTTTTTTAATCATTATTATTATTATAATAATAATAATAAGATATTTCTATACCGCGAATTGCATAATGCCTCTAAGCGGTTTAGAAGGAAAATAGTTGATAAGTGAAGAAAAATTACATCAAATCAATTAACATTAAAACATATATATAATACAAACAAATAATACATGTACATGGACGTAATACATGGACCTTTTTGCTACACCTTTAACATGTGATGGAATGTACATAATCACTCAACTCTCAAAAGATGGCAGAATAAACAGGTCTAATTATGTTTAAAGCTTGTGATAATTGGAGATGGGGGGAGGGTACCCACGAATGTGACATATTCTTGCTGTAACACCTTACCGAACGATATTTTCTCCAAAATCTTTCAGTTTCCAGGTGATTTTGAATGCAGCAACCTCACCTGCCACTAAAGTCAATGAAGACACTTTAACATACCTCAACCAAGGCCAGTCCTATGAACTCAAAATTAGAAAGCTTGGAGCTAAGGATTACGAAGGCAAACTGTTCAAGGTAAGATTGCAAATAAAACATGTGTAAGGTCATAATTAATTGATGAAAGTAAGGATGTGGGATTTGTCTAACTTGCAATTGAATATTTTGAACTAAAATCCCAAGGTACTTTGATAACTAACATTCATGGAAAGATTTGTCCCTAGCAAATGAATGATTTCCAGTAATGAATAATCACAGAGTTTCCTTCAAAATAAGGCTTTTGTGTTTCTATGACCTTGTCCATAAAATGGAATATATGATTTATTCATCTGTTTAAAAAAAGTTGCATGTAGATGTTACATAGAGGAGACTCCTTACCAACACATTAGGCGGTAAATTGCTACACAATAACCCCAAGTAAAATATAACCTTCTTTACATGTAAAAATGAAAGTGTCGACATAAGCCCACATTGCAGGAATGATAAAAGTGTTGTACGCATCAGTTTTCCTTCTGTACGTTTTTTTACCACCTTGTTCGGCAAAGAGCCTATGATTGTGTCCAAGATTACAAGTTCATGCCAATCGTTCCTCCTCACAGAGTGTGGTCCGAGTACTTTTTCATGACAAGAGGTTGCAGTACACTGAACATGCACAGATTGACGAATGGCGGACGAATCGACCGGGAGAGAGGATATTGAGAATAGATCTTCCGCTCTCATATAACATAGTCAAATACAACACTGCCTCACAGACCATCAATGAAGTGGAGTTCTTCTGGGATCCCTCTTCAACAGTTGGTGTTTTCCTCCAAGTGAGAAAGTGTCCTGTGAATATAAAATGCAGTTATGATACATGGGGGTGTTTCACAAACATCTTAAGTGGAACTTAACTCTTAGTTGGAATTAACAATTATGGAAAGCCGTTTGCACATTTGAAAATACTTTGTAAAAGTTATTTTAAAAGGCATAAAATATTGATTCAAATCATTCATATTTTCTATTATCATGGGAGATTTCATGTTCTTGATGTTAAATTTATGAAAAGTCTAAAATACTTAAATGTTTGCTTGTGAACATATTTGATTTCAATTGGCTCTCCATAATGTTCAAGTCCAACTTAGAGATAAGTTCAATTTAGGATCTTTGTGAAACATCCCTATGGACATGTAGAGCTTTCTTAGGCCATCTACACTCTAATGTAACTCAACCTGCACATGAATTTTGACATTTTCATTTGTTGCTTTATTTGGGAAATAAGAAATACATGTTGTTTTGTGTATTTAAATCTTGCATGACCTGATTAGAGCATCAGCATGAAATATTGTCATGGTTTGGTTTGGAAAATATTAGTTGTCTCGCAGAATATTTCATTATTCTTATTGATGTTGCAAAACTGTTCAAATTCTCCTGTAATTTTCACCTACATGTATCATGCCCCTCCTTATTATATGTGTCTCCTTTCCCTTTCGTTGCTCTCCCATATGTTCACAATCATTATGACTAACGTTTCTTCTCTAATGTATATAATATACACGGGTGCAATTTTTCTCCTAGTACACTTCGAAGTTGACATGTTTTTTTTTCTTCCCCAGATTCACTGCATCAGTTCTGAGTTCACAGCCAAGAAACATGGTGGAGAGAAAGGAGTGGTGTTTAGGATACAGGTCGATTCATATTATGTGGATGATGATGGTACGGAGAAACCTCTTCATGCAGCTAGCTGTCAAGTCAAGGTTTTCAAGGTAATCATTTTCTCTGTCATATCTTGACTTCTGTATGAAGTGAAAGCGTGAATGTATGTTGTGTAGTAATTGTTTGTTACTTGGAATGACCTGGATTGTTGATGTTTTGTCAATTGGTAAAATAAGAAAATGGCATTTTCATAATATGTGTCAAGATGGCTGTACGAGGCTGATTTGATATAACGTGTTATAAAATGGGTTCAAGAACGTAGCCAATGAGAAGCGTCAAAATGGATCATGTGAACGTGCATTAATTTTTACCTTATGCATAGGGAGTGAATTTTGGCGATAAAAATTGTGCAAAAAAATCAATTTCTCTTATTACTCATATTGTAGACCCGTCTTATAAAACAAATAATACATGTGTTTAGCTCATGCATTACCGTAGTTATATGCACTGCACTTGGTTAATCATAATGAAACGATCAATGAACTCAACAAGTCTCATTCATTATTCTACTGTGACTTAACCTGCGTGCAGTGCATATTCCCTTATGCACTCACAAACATGTATTATTTTTGTTTATACAACTCACGTCCAGATCCTAATCAAATGATTGGTCATGCGCGGTCACGTGTGATTCATTTACTGAGCCTATTGCACGCTGATTCATGAAAAAGCGTTCAATATTTTCCAGTCCTATTGCACTCTTTTTCAGTGCGCAGTAGTGCGCAGTAGTGTGCGTAGAGGTTAGAGCGCTTAATACTGCGTGAGCATGGGCCTATTCTTGCGCAGCACTACCCATCAATGGGTGTACTAGAGGTAAGTGCGCTTGCTATATCTATAGATATGTGTGTGCACTCAATTAATCCTTATTAAACTTGAGATTTATTTGTCAGCCATATACTGTCACAAAGCAATCTTGAATGAATTCTTTTTACATCAAATAACATGGACCTAGGAGTTTCGTTGTATAAAACAAATGATGCATGTTTTCATTCGTTCATTATACGATCTATCCGCCTTCGTTGATGATGTGTGTATCTATCGCACTCAGCCTAACGACTTTATGCGATAGATACACACAGCCTCAACTCAGGTGCAGATAGATTCTATAATGAACTCATGCGCATGCATCATTTGTATAATATATTAATATCATAAGCTCTTATCATTCTAATTGCATTGTAATTCATGAAAATAACATGGTTAGCACGTTCATGTTAAAGCTGCCAGTAATAGAAGGTTACAGTGATGTTTTAATTTATGTATGGTACATAAATTCAAATTCAAATCACAATCTGTACATTGTACAAAACAAATGATGAAAAACTTTAGAAACCCCGTTTTAAGTTAACTGATAAGCCATTTGATAATATGTCTCTGTTAATTGATCTACACTCTCCTTCCTTTTTATTTTGTTTGATTAGCCCAAAGGTGCAGACAGGAAACACAAAACAGATAGAGAGAAGATGGAGAAGAAAACAGACAAGCACAAATACCAGCCCTCCTATGATTGTACAGTTCTCACCGAGGTGGGTGACAAACTTTCTTTATTTAGTCTCCTTACTTTGCACATTGTATTATTTGTAAGAATGAAAGGAAAGATATAATCAACTGTATTGAATCAACCACCTGCACCAGACATGACTGATTTTCCTATGATAAAGCCAGTATTTTGAAGGAAAAGC
>BEXV01000009.1:585416-596723 GCA_003118195.1 Hemicentrotus pulcherrimus | reverse complement strand
TACAAATAAATGACATGTGCCAAACAATTTTGGAAGAAAATGTATACTGGCTGAGTAATGACCATAGAAAGACAAGGAAATCAAGATAGTACCAACCCCGACACCATGTGTGTTGTCCCATATATAGCTTTCTGTGTACAGTGCTTGTTACTTTACCAAGACTCTGTCAAATTGATTTTGATTTTGATGACTCCAGAACCTTGCAGTGCTCACCAATACTTACATGCTACATGATCAACTGTTTCTGATCCTTTCCACACCTTTTCTTTCACAATGCAATCGATTACCAGTACTAAAGTTTATCTTTAAGCACGGCCATGCCTCAGCTATATAAGTGAACTGGTCGGGTCCGAATGTTATGTCGCCACTGTATCTTGACCCCTGTTGACCCGTAATTTGGAGGGGTGTGGAAAATGAGGTTTTTATTTTTTTTTGTGCAATAATGAAAGGGTAAATACTTTTTATTCCTTTAAATTTGTATTCTACATTCATTCAGTTTTCGATTTATATCAAGTTGTATTTTCATTGGAGAGTGTTACTGTGTAGTGGTCCGATGGTCTATCTGTAGAGTAAGCCTTGATATATATCGCAAAAGAATACGTATCATCTAACATCGTGTTCATTCTATTTGCCAGTTGGCAGTCGCTATACAGCAGCAGCCCACCAATGTGAACAACATCCAGGCTCAAAGCCCTGGTCTGGCATACCAGAATGAGAGCGGGAGAAGGAGTTTCTCTTCGTTAGATCAGTGCTACTCACCGTTGGACAATACCTACTCATCTATAGAACAGAGCTTTGTCACTACTCCAGACAGGTTTGTTGCTTCCGAAAGATTTATGTAATTTCTTACACCTCGAAATCTTCAAGAATTTTCGTATTGTTGGTTATTGATGTTGCCAATAACAACAATTCATAATTTTCTTATATTTTATCGGATTTTCATTGAATTTCATTAATCTCTTTTGCTTATTTTTCTGCTGCTATTAAAAGAACCCTCAGAGTAAACTTACCCTTTAATTGGGCAGTATTAAGTGAAACTAATTTTTGTCTTCTTTTTCTTGATACCAGATCTCCTGCTCAAACTAACAACCATGTTCTTTCACCTGAAGTATCTGTTGCGGAAACACTATCAGTAAGTATAAAATCAACCTCTTTCATCCTTTATCCACCTCTCTTGCCTCTACCTGCCCCCCCCCCCACCTTTTCTTTTGTAACCATGTTACCAAAATTATATTAATATTTGTATTATTAATGCATTGGAGGATCTTTTTCAATCTTATTGCAAAGGCCAATTTTCTTCGTGGATGTCTCTTTCCTGTTATCTTGGTGGTTTTATCTTATGAGTGGGTATTGTCATTGGTAATCAGATGATCTTCATTTTGGAGCTTAAAACGTTCTACTGGATACATGTCATAATTCTATACAGTTTGTTTTTGATTTTTTTTTTTTTTGTTCTGTTTCTTTTCTCTGTTTGACCAAGCAGCCCTTATATCCACACTTCACTGCAGCTCAGACACAGGAATGGCTGAAACAACAAAGATTTGAAAATTATTGTAAACCCTTCCAGAATTTCTCAGGTAACAACTCTCATTTGGTTGATTAAATGCTTGACGGTGGATGCCTTTTGTGTGTGTGTGTGTGTGTGTGTGTGTGTGACGTGTATTTTTACACAAAGAGGTAGTGAGGTAGGAAAAGCATCATCAGCTTCTTAAAGGTAAAGACCAGTATTGGAAACGCCCCGATTTCAAAAAATGAAATGGAAGCTCTTATTACCAATCATGTGAAAGAATATGTTTTTACTAATACATGATGATAAAAATTTTGCCGGGAAACCGCCTCCTAATTGATATATTAGGTAAATTATATCTATTGGCATGTGAGAGATAAACGCACGTTTCATGCACGTGTGGGCGTAGTCCCATATACATCTTCCTGTGTACAGTGCTTGTAACTTTACCAAGACTAGGCCAAATTTCTTATCATTTCGATGATTCCAGAACCTTGCAGTACACACCAATACTTACATGCTAGATGATCAACCTTTTCTGATCGATTCCACAACGTTTCTTTCACAATGCAATCGCATGACCATAACTGGTCTTTATCTTTAAGTGTTTAGACCCCTCTTAGTGTAGATTGTGCATAATGATAGTAAAAGGCAGGATATAAATCAATGATTGTGTTTCTGTCCTGCATTCATAGGGTCAGTCTCTTTTACCTTGATTTAGTTTGTAGGAAATCAAAATGATCATAATAAAAAACAGTAGCTTCTTGTATAGCACCAGTGTTCGTCATGCTCCAGCATTTTTACCCTAATTAGAGCCAAGCGACCAAATATGAAGTGCTTTCCATATCATGGCAAATTTTTACACCCGGATGGAGAGTGGCAAATGTATATTAATGTCTTTGAATTCAAGACAGTGTTATTGAATGAGAAATAAATGTGAAGAGTTGCAAATGTATATTAATGTCTTTGAATTGGAGAAAGTGTAGGTGTAATCAGTATCTTGTTGTCATGTTTTTCTTTGTTTTTGGTAATCTTGTGAAGGTGCTGATTTACTGAGACTAGCAAAGGAAGATTTGATTCGCATCTTGGGCCCAGCTGATGGTATCCGACTCAACAACGCCTTACAAGAAAGGTCAACAAACTTCTCTCCTTCCATACTTCACGGCTATTAAAGCCAATGCTTATAATGAATTAACTAATACAGTATGCTAATGTAAAACATGGCTAGGCAATCTTTTAAATTTCATCAGCAGGCATCACTCACAGGCTTTTACTTGTAAACATACAAACTCTACATTTGCAAGTGGTTGATTTGATTGATTCCTTGGTAGGCTTAAAAATGTGTGAAATTGATAATATTTTATCATGATTTTAGTCTTTGGTATGATTGTTCCCGAACAACTGCAGTATGTAACTGTATGGCAATAAAGATAGTGAACTTCCAACCTCTATTTGCTTTCTTATCAAAAGATCTAATAACCGATCCCATCCNCTCTTATCAAAAGATCTAATAACCGATCCCATCCACATGACACACTTTTATTACATGTACACCTTTGATGAGATAAGTGAACGGATGATTCATTTGCATGCGCACGTCTACATGATACTGAATGCATAACAAGTGTAGCACGATTCACATGAAGGAATTACATACTTGTATGCTTTAAACATAGTAGAATGATTGAAGGTAGAGGATGTCCTATTTATAAAAGATTATTTTTGTGCAACAAGTTTTCATCATCAATTGATAATCCTCTCGCCACACATTTATTTTGTTATTACTGACTTTGTATCTTTTTGCCCTACAGACACATCAGACCAAGATTAACAATGTATGTCTGTCAAGAAAGAGAACAAGGTATCATAATTCTCATATTTTTTCAGTTTTATTCTCGGATTTATATATTTTTTTGTTAGATGAAGATTGAAAATATCTGCTGAATATTTCAATTTTGGTTGTTGTTTGGGGGGAGGGAGGGGGCAAGAGCTGAGCAATCACAAAATGCTCCTAATTTCAGTTGTTGAGAAGAATTTCAATAGGACTTGTTGGGATGCCTATAGGAGGAGGGTTTTGTGCATATACAGGAAATTTGAACCCTACAAGCAAGTCATGCTACCTTTGAAAGAAAAACAAAGATCTACTGAAAAGATACTTTATAACCTTTGAAATTGTCAAAATTTTATATTTTAAAAAAGGAGTGGATGTGGAATCTTGAAATGCTTAGTGGCTATGATTTGGCCTAATCCTGTTATCACCAGCTGAAACTGGGAAAATTTGTTTCAAATTTACAGAGCAAAACAAAAAATACTTGAAGGTTTCAGTCCAAATGAGAGATGATAAACTGTCTACCCACTAAAGATTTTTATGAAGGGCAATCTCCATCAATATTTGCCAGCACTCACAACATTGTGTGTTTTTCAAAACAAGATTTATTCTTTGTTGTCGTTTTATATGCAAGAGAACATTGTAGAAAGCCCTATGGCTTTTTTTTTTCACACATCATATTTTTTCTTGACAATCAATTCTGTCTCTTTCTTTCAGTATATCATGCCATGTATCTCGAGAGACCGTTGGTATCAGAACTGAAGGCCAAGTTAGCAGCTTTGTATCATGTCGATAGTGAACACATCTCAAGAATTCTAAAGCAAGGAGTAGGAGGGATCAGAGTGTTAGTCAGTGATGAGGTCAGTATTACACAAACTTTGCAAACTTTTGTAACAGTTTGTAATCACTGTTTCGAAAAAATGGTACTTCATTCAATGCAGTTAATAATATGAGATGCTTTTGTACGTGTACTTAGTGAATGGTACCCTCAAGTAGGGCATGGTGTTCCGGTCTTGGCCGTAGAGCAACTGACCATAGCATAATTTGCAGTTACAACATGTATTTGATTTTTTATTCATATACCTGACTGCCAAGAAAACAAGTATTTGATTTTAGGTGAGTAATCAGGGAGAGTGGCTTTAAGTTCTAAATGAGGGTCTTGGCTGATTGGTATAGTGGCTTACCATAGAGTACTAGCACATCAATCTGGTTTTGAATGATTGACCTTGGAGTTATGAGACTACTTGATCTACCACTGAACCAGTACCCTCCCATAAGCAGTGGGAGTATTACAGTATTTTATACTATGCAAATGTATAGCCCCAAAATCCATCTAATTCTGTTACTGAGCATGTTTTAATGAGCCATATAAGGCAAACTACATATCTTGTTTCTGTATTCTTCAGAAAGAAAAATGGCCTTGATCATTGCTTTGTATTTTCTTTCAGATGGTGCAGAACATCGCAGATGAGAGCAATTTCTCTCTAGAGGCAGTTAAAGGTATGTCATGTCAGGATCTATGAATTACATGTTTATGTTTTTAGGAACATTTTGAGTGCAGTCGCTCGTAAATACCAAGCCATTATGACATATTTGACAAAGAAGAAGAACCAAGTGCACCTCGGTGTAAAGATCAATTTTTTATGTGCTCAAAAGTCACTTCTAACCATCATAAAAATTGTTAAAGCCCCTCTAAAGTGCTGGGAGACCAAAATTGTCCAAAATTTCACATAAATTGTTTCATAATGTGAAAGAAGATGTCACTTGAGACACACTTCGGCAAAGATTTCCCAAGAAAAAATGTGTTTGAAGACAAATACTGAAAAAAGAATACATAATTTGGGTTTTCTGTTGAACGCAGAAAACTTAAATTTTTTATTCTTTCATCAATATTAGACTTCAAAACACGCTTGTTTTGAAAATCCTTGCAGAAAGTCGCTTAAATGACATCCTCTTTCACATTATGAAACAATTTAAGTGAAATTTTGCCATCAAATTTTTGGGGCTCCCAACATTTTAGAGGCGCTTTGAAAGCCATCTTATGTGTTACCTTTGTGATTGCATGTAGATTTGGAATGCAAACACTGTGTTTATGTATATTCATCTGATCCAGGAATCAATTTGCTTATTGTTTTTTTTTTTTTTCTTCAGATCCTGATGGAACCACGTATACAATTGTGATGAAATGAAAGAAGCAAATCTCTGCAGAATTTTGAAAGAAAATAACTTCTCTAGCGGAAGGCAAGTCCTCAATATGTGGCGTTGAAATCCTTGGAAAATGATTATGTACTTTGTCAAGCACTACTTCTCTTGATGTCACGGCATTGGTCGGTGGGAACGAAGCCAAAAAGATTCTTGATGTCACCGAGTGTTGCCATATTCTCTGTGTATTGGTGTCTGATATATGTGCCATATCAACTGAGTTTCTGTTCTGAAGACAGCATTTTGAAAAGCAGGACGATCCACAGGATGAAGTGTTTTCTCCATAATAAAAATCATCTTGAGCTCTTATAGTATCTGTTATATATTTTGCCAATGATTCTTAAAGCACTTAGAACATTGTTCATGCAAGGTGTGTATATCTCATTATCTGTCATGTTTGCAATGCGGAAAGGGATTTCCTGTCGGTGATATCGTTGGAGCGTTCATGTACTTTAAAAAAAATCAGTGGTGTTGTTCTGAACCGTGTGAAGTGAAAATATATGAGTCATCTGAAGGAATTGCAATAATTCAGAATAAAATTTGTTGCCGACGGCGCACTTTCTCTGACGTTGTTGTGAACTCTCCCCATACGTAACCTCCGACTTGAAGACATAAATCGATTACCCACTGCCCTGCAACGTCATTTCTATATAACCATAGAACTTTTCATGGTTTCCAGACTTCTTCCTCTGATCCCAAGCAGCCGGAATTTCCTTTCCTGTTCACAATTCGTGAAACCATAGGGGACCCCTCTGTTCTTATCTCACTTAGAGTTGATTTGTATGCAATTTCCATGTAATTTAATTGATATATTCATTATTGAAATGCCTGTGAAATGAAATTGGACAGTGTAATCAGACATTTTTATTGATGTGAAATATGATCTAATATGTTCAAGGGCATAGCTAGAAATAATGAGAAGTAACAAAAATTATACAATAGGGAATCAACTGACTCCGTGTTGATCGAGGCAATTTCATGAACGGCCCTGTTTCATGAAACTTTTCATCGAAAGCAAATTGCAATCTTTGATATCAAGTACTGAAATCATTTGTCATTTGATTGGCTGTGAGCAAAAAAATTGTTGAGGAATCTTGGCAGTCGATATTGATATCAAGTTTAATGAAACAAGGCTTAGCCTATTTCATATCATAACAGGATATTTCAGTGATAAGCGTCGGTCTTGCCACCCTCCCATATAACTTCTACACCCTCCCTCTACTTCATGTGTATTGAAAAAATCTGTTGCTGCATACAACAATTTCATTTTAAGAAGTCCTGCTCAAACTATTTTATATCCATCATGTTGATGTTATTTTATTTTCCTTTCCATTCTCCCTTAAATTATGTTGCTGCCCCCAAGACGTCCATCAACATACAACTTCCTTTGTAAGTGTTCATTCCATTATATAGAGGCTCTCTCCACATTGAAGGGTTTTGAGAGCAGTACCTTCTTTGTACAAGTCAATGGACGTTAAATGCATTTTGTTAAAGGTAGTCTGAAATTCTTACAGCCACAGAAACGTATGATTCTGACAGATAACCCTGAAGAAAATATTTGGGGAACAAATCTAAAAGAAAATTTGATAAAAGCTGAGAAACAGGCAAAGAAATATGAGGAGATGTCTGAACTATCCTGCCACGTCGTCCCATGTGTGCATATTTGTGTTGGTGCTTTTCCATGAAGGTGGTTTCCAGCATGCTTTCATAATTTTGTTACATTTGGCTGGTCCAAACAACCCTATAATGTACGAGGATAATTCATCCATAATGCAGAAAGAACCTACAACTAGACGGTCTCTTAAAAAAAACGGTTAGTACTCAAGCTTAAGTGCATGAATGAGTTGCGTATGTGTGTTTGTTGATGTCAGAAGTTTATACATGTATGTGAAATTCAGGTTGGTTTGAAAGTTTTGGCTTGTGAATGACTGAAGGTTCTGATCATAATATCGCCATTTTCTAACTTGGCATATACGATATATCATTTACCTCATGGGTCATCAACCATAATGATCTAATGTACAAGAGTTTGATTACCTGGTATATAGCGATTTGAGAATGGATTGAGTTGGCAGTGAGCTTTTCATTGAAGTATAAAGTGGGTTGATGTAATTTTAATTTTTTCATGAAAGGAATTGTTTTTGTGTAATGTAAAGTATGGGCAATGTTACAAGGACTGGATCTATAAACCCTTGCATATTTCAAGACATAGATAATGATCAAGTACGTACATTATATGTGATGTGTAATGGAAAGCCAGTCTTTAACTTTAAAGGGGAAGTCTACCCTGATATGAAGTTGGTTTTAATAGAAGCAGACAAGTTAGAGGCACATGTCAGTGAAAGTCTGAGCAATATCCAATTAAAAGTAGGAATTTAATGATTTATAAAGTTGGCATCAAAGAAACACAAATCGATATATCTTGCGATGTCCTCTAATTTGCTCTGTACAGGAATTTCATAAACTTTCATTTTCTTTTTTCATACAGGGATTGTTTGAAAACATATTTTGCAATAATTCTATTTAGGGCTCATGTATGATTGTACATCGTCTTTAGGGAAAAATAGACATTTCTGATTTGCCAATTTGTGTTTGATTGATCACAACTTCAAAAGTTCATAACTTTCTTATTTGTAATCAGATTTTTCTCAAACTTTCACTGACCTGTTTTTCTCATTTGTTTTTGCTCATATTTAAAACAACTTAATATCAGGCTCGACTTCCTCTTTAAGCCACATCCACATACGCCACTGTAACCTGCCTGAGCAAAAATATGACATATTTAAAGGTAATAAAAATTTTTGGTTTGGGGTCATGAATTTGGTTCAAATGAAAATATTGGAAGCATATGCGATCCTACAATATTCAGTGATCGTTGTCGCGGTTGAAATATCAAAATTGTAAAGAATCCCTATTAACCCAATTTTCAAATTTTCCCAAAACTTTGTGTTACCTTTAAGTGTTATGTGCTTCACCTTTCTATCCATTACAAAATACAGAAAAGGGAGTACATGAAAGACATTTGTTGTATGCAGCTTCTCTTTTTCATCCCAACTTGCCATTCATTGACGTGTTTTAAATAAATCTGGGTCTCGTTTCATAAAAACGTGTTATCAATAACAAATGACAAATTACTATGGTAAACTTGCTCTCTGCCAATCAAATGCCATTATTATCGTAGCTTTTAACAGTTATTGGAACTTGTTATTGACAAAAAGGTTTTATGAAACAGGGCCCTGGTGTTGTTTACTGTAGCGTATGTAAAGCAGCCTTAACACTTTAGCTTCTCGGTTTCTAAATGGAAATGGACTATCCTTTGATTAGGGTATAGGCAACATTGAGATTGATAGTAATGAAAATAATCACAACTTTAAATGGCATTTACAGTGAATAATGATATTAATAATCATCATTAAATCCTCATGAATTATCAACTAATTAAGCTATTGTATGTGTTTGACAGGGTTAAATGAATTTGGGCCTGGTTTAATTATGTGTCAAATTAACCTGATAAAAAAAGCTGAAATAGTTTGCAATGAGAGGTAAGGTTGTCCTGTTGGTCTTCATCAGGTTGGAAAGTGGCAAGTATTCCTCTCTTCTTCTTTTTTTTTTTTTTTTTAAAATCTTTTTCTTCTTCTTCTTCTCCTTTTTCTTCTTCTTCTTCTTCTTCTTCTTTTTCTTTTTCTTTTNAATCAACTATGATATACCAGGATTAACTTATTAACGAATGTGTGATGTAGGTTGTTCATATTGTGACGTCATCGTTACACATGAAAAATAACGCCGTCAATTCACTTTGCGAGTTAGGTTCAGGAAAGGGTAACAAAATTGCATTTAATTTATTCCTCACAACAGTGAGGGCTTCGAAAGTACTTTGCTCATTTTGTTAATGTTCTCAGCAATCTGTAGAGGTGTAATTTGCCCATTTTCCACATTTCAATGAACCATCTCTTTAAACAGACAGATATTTATCCAAATTCAATTCATGAACAGTTTGCTACTTCATTTGTATTGAACTATTTATAATTGTATTACATTCATTTCTCTACAATCTCAAACAAATATTTCAACTATTTTTTTTAGTTCATGTTGTTCAAATGTTAAATTTTCTGTTAATTTGCTAAGGAACGTAATTTGATTCCTTTTGAAATGTCAAGTTGATAAAAATTGATATCTTTCTGTTGTAACTCAAATGAAACAAGGTAAATGGTTTGATTTCATTGTCTCAGTTAATGGGGATTTTATGGTGCACAAATATTTGTCAGGTAAATGTGGTTTGAATTGTCTTAATTATCATTCGGCTAAAATTGCACAAACACTTTTGCAATTTTGCTATCATTAATTGTGTTTTTATACTTTGTCAATTATTCATTTTAAACCGACATGTTGAGATGCTGATTTGGCATTACAGGTAGATGCATATGCTTAGCTCCATCTCAAATCTTATAAATAAGTAAAGCCCTTTCAACAACAAAAAAAGTGGTGAATTTGGGAATTTTGATGGTGTCTGAAAGTAGGTTACACATGTTTGGATAAATGTTGGCTATTACATTTATCTTGTGGAGAGGTTAAGAAGTTTTGTTGACATAGCTTTGGACAAGTACATTACCTTGTATTCTTAGCTTGGATTGTGGGTACTGTGAGATGAAATGTGGAATATCTGTGTTAGATAGCATTTTGGAGGCTGAAATCCCGATTTGTAGTCTTCAGATAATGAATATAGAAGTGCATTGGATAAGAAAAAATGTACTTGACATTCGAGGAAAACATTGCTTTAGATATTACAAAATATTGAATAGAAGTGATATGAAAATAGAATTGTGCAGGTGATATTCACCAATAGTTTTACATTATTTTTCTTCCAATTTGAATGGTTGAATGGTTAAATGCAACTCTTCTACCATTTTCATTGATGTTGCTACATGTGACTGTTATTAAACTAAGCATTTGTCACTCTACAGGTGAACTATTATTTATCTGAATTGTTGTCATGCCTATAATTGGTATGTGCAAGGTCTGCTGGTTTATTCTTTATTGATTTTTTGAGCAGCACATAATTATTATTGCAGCCAACAGATCATTACATATTTCTTTTGAAATCTGTGTGGAGGTTATTTGCTAAATATATGTTGCTAACGCTAAAATAAATTATTGTTCTCATTTGCAACTTGATATGTTTGCATTCGCTGGCAAAGATAACCATTTAGATACTTTTTAGAATCATTATAACTAGCCCAAGGCATATCAGAAGATTTTTTATCTGTCAAACTTGCTTTTGCTACTTTCAATCTGCCTTTTATTTTTCTGTAAATGTGCCTGTTAGAGTTATACTTTTATCTTATTTTTGAAATGTGTCCTTGGTAAAAGAGATATCAACTCATATTATTGATGTGACATTCATGACATTACTCTGTGATATAAGTTGTCATGCCAATGGGCAAGAAATCATGGAGGTAAGCAATGAATGAGTTGTTTTATAACTTTGTACATATTTTTAAGTACCTGTACAGAAGATACAGATCATTGTGTTTGATCACATTCTATAGATTTTGGAGATATTCTAGTAAAGTGAAAAATGGAAGCCAACATAATGCTGTGTCACAATGACTTTATGTATGCAATGTGTTTCCTTGTACCAGTATACATGATGCAAGGCCAAGTCAAGTGAATTGTGTAGAAAAAGGAAGAGAGAATAAGAGGAATTTTCTTGTTTTGGCCTGGCTTGTTTTGACTTTTTTTTGTTTGTGTGTGTGTGTGTGTGTGTGTGTAG
>BEXV01000009.1:564144-584144 GCA_003118195.1 Hemicentrotus pulcherrimus | reverse complement strand
TGGCACAATTTCTGCATGGCCACAACATTTTGTCAAGTTCAATACAACAGGAAAAAAAAAAATTCAGAGGTTATAAATAATGTTAGTAATTAGCTTTTCCTATACATGTAGTTCTGGAATTGTCAAAGGAATTATCCTTTCAAAGAATCAAATTTTTGATGATTGATTAAAGTTGAATGCAGCTACAAAAAGTAAGTATAAAATGCTAATTGGTATTGGATCTGTCAACAATGATAAATTATGCCTTCCCATATATTTTGTTTAATCCTTTCATTAAAGCCCCACTGCACTACTTGTAGCCACTTGCGTCCTCTATATAGCAAACAATGCCTAATCAGTGACCATTGGTCCCCCATGATCCCCTTTTTAAAATGTTAATTGAGAGCTCATTTGATGAAATAACCACCTGTCAGTGACCATGCAGGGAGGTCTAATCCCTCCTGGTCAAACTAGTGCAGTGGGGCTTTAAGGTTTGTCAGAATTACATATCTGCTCCAAACATTCTGTAATTCAAGTCTTTCATGTAAGCTTGCTCCCTTTTCATAAAACATCATTACATATACTAAAACTCAAGATTGACCTTTCTATTTGATTTTAATTACTGGGAAATGAAAAGTTTTCTCACAACCAGGTTACACAAAACAACACTTTTTTTCAAGAGAGTTCTCTTCAGTGGCTAATCTTTATTGCTGTATAAGTTCAAACATTTCATTCCATGATATAAACTAAAATCTGGAACTCTAGTTTACAAGTTACCACAAACTGAGAGGGATTTTTTTTGGTTTTTTTTGCTTCTGTTGCCGTTATGTGCTTATTATCAGCTGGAACATAAACCAAAGTCTGTTACAAGTTTACTCTACATGTACTTTAGTATAACTGAAGCAAGCTGGAAATAAAGGAAATCAGAATTTCAATACTGAATATTCAAAATAAATTCACTTGCTTCACAGCATAAGAAAAAAAATGTGCAGCCATACTTGTTGCAATGTCATACACAATACGATTGCAATACTGTCACGTTGCACAATCAGAATCACATCTACATGTACATCGAGACAACTTTCAACACTTAAAATCTTGATTTAATTAAAAGGTAAATACTGTACATTAGAAATCAAATTTAGTAAGCACAAGGCATTGATCAATATTTATGGAGTAGAAATTAAAGTTTGTCTATAATTTATCACTCAAGAGTAAATACAAATGTACATGTATAACTTCTCTTATCCCATTATTAAAGTGACAAACAAGAAGCATGAATTTGTCATGGACTTTGAAAGGCAGTATCCTCTGATGCTGTACCAATGTTTAAAGTTTCAGATGACTTCAGAAGATACAACACAAGTCAGTCCTGTTTAATATTTAGTTTAGTTTTAAATGTATTACTAAAATACCAGCTACATCCAAAATCTTTCTTCTTTTTTTTTCCTTCTCTTTTTTTTCCTTCTCTGCTGATTTTGTTATAACTGGTATGTTCTGAGTAGATTTCATAAAAATGCTTTGATAGAACATAGTTCACACAAAATTAAATCAACCAAATCCAAATGAAATTATTGTATTAAAAAAATCGCCTGATTTACAAAGTAATTAACCTCACAGCATTGCAAATGAAGAATATCACAATGTGATCCTTTATATTCAGAGCTACTTTTTAGTACTGTCACATGATTTGTAACACAATTTTTTTTTTAAAGAAATCTACATCTTGTCCTCCTCCAAAAGGAGAAGACATACTCTAGTCTATCAACAGTTCTGATTAATAAAAAAACACATGAGTAAGCATGGGTAGAATTGGGGTCATATTTTAGAGGTAATTGAAGAGAGATTACTACTAAGATATAAATGAATTCTGCTTTAACGATACATTCATGTGCTCCTCCTTCAATGTTATAGTGAGTTTCTGTAAGGAACCCTTTATAGTTTAGACTTACAAATCCCTCAATGTTTTTAGATCGTTTGGATACGGAACTGAAGAAATAGTTGCTTGTAACCATGAGTACAGAAATACATGACAGCGTGGTAGTCTGAACAAACCTAGTGTTCACGTTATTGTTTGCTCCTTTTTATAAAGCATACTTTACATGTTCTTCAAATTTGTGTGGTAAACACCGTTCATTTGTAGTTTATTGAGTGAATATAGTATTTAGGAGATTCCATTATTAGATAATGTTAGGGGCTTCAATATTTCTATCCAATTTCACTTTTGTGATCAAATACAAACCTACTTTTATGGGCAAAACAGATTTAGTACTGCATGACCATGTGTTAAAGATAAACATTCTTTTCAAATTTTAGCCAAAAGACATAGGTACCGTACATTCACAGAATGTTACATAGGGGAGAAGTTATTATTGAGTACTACATGCAGTTCATGACGTTTTAAGTGTTGTGTACCTAACAAATCTTCTGACTACGTGTCTGCAAGCATTCTGCACTACCATAAACATACATGAATCCCTTTAAACCAGAAAGTCACACAAATCATCGTAGTAAAAATATTTGAAGAAAACTTATGGCACATATACAATAGTGGCTTGCGTTGCACACAAGCCCGATAATATTGTATCTTTACTATGACCCAGCTGTTCACACACCATTGCACTTTCAAAATAGTATGTACATACATGTATGTTATAATGAACTAATGCTTCTATACAATAAATGAAATCAAAATATGACTCCTTCTGCAAATAAACCCTCTCCAAATACAATTGTAGGAATCATAAAGCCCACAACACATGATGATCAGTACTACATTCCAAATTACATGTACACAAATAGAGACAAATTCAAACTTACATGCTATACCAAATTAGGAGGGAAATTATCACACATCTATACCAAATATAGATTCTAGTAATTGCACTTACAGTGCAGCACTAGAGATGAATCTCAAGCACACATGAAGTGCCATGCTCAATTACCACCTTGCTTTGTTAACTAGAAATCCATCAACTTGTGAAAATATCTAAGGGAATCTAGGGTTGTTTGGCTTGATAAGAGGCTTTCCCATGAGAGCAGCAGCAGGAAATGGCATTCTAGGACCACCTGGTGGGAACCCATGACCTGGTGGAAGACGCAATGCACCAGCAGGCATAGCTCCTTGAGGTAATGCACCTGGTGGAGGACGAAGGGTGCCAGGAACCATACGAACGGCACCTGGAGGTACTGCATCTGGAGGCAAGCGAACTGCACCAGGAGGCAAGCGTATTGCACCATGAGAGGCTGCACTCCGAGGGATAAGGCCAGGTCTCAGATGAACTGCGCCTTGTGGAATGGCACCCTGAGGCAGACGAAATGCTCCTGGCGGCATACCGCCCTGTGGCTGAGAAACTGTTCCTTGTGGGACTACCCCTTGAGGGAAACGTACTGCCCCCTGAGGAACAGCACCTGGTGGAAGGCGGACTGCACCAGGGGGTAAGCGGACTACACCCGGGGGTAAGCGGACAGCGCCTTGAGGAAATTGAATTGCACCTCGCAACTCTTCTTGCATACTAACAGGTACCGGCAGACGCATTCCTTGAGGCATTCCAGGGACTCGCATCGGGATTTGTCCCATTTCTGGTAGTTCTGGTCTCGGACTTGGAATACCTGATCTCATAACTGCGTCTGGTGTCATAGCTCTCATGGGAGTTCTAATCATCTGCTCCATAGCACCTCCCATGGGAGTTCTAATCATCTGCTCCATAGCACCTCCCATAGGAGTTCTAATCACCTGTTCCATAGCACCTCCCATGGGAGTTCTAATCATCTGTTCCATAGCACCTCCCATACCTCCCATAGGAGTTCTAATCATCTGTCCCATAGCACCTCTCATTTGAGGTCTAATCATCTGCTCCATAGCACCCCTCATGGGAGTTCTAATCATCTGTTCCATAGCACCTCTCATTTGAGGTCTAATCATCTGTTCCATAGCACCTCTCACACCAAAAGGGATGCCTGGCCCTTGGAATCTTGGTGGTCTCATCATGGCTGGTCTTGGAGGTCTATGTGATAGCATATTTGAACTAGTGTCGGACAGTGCAGGAGAAACACTTCTTTGAGAAGGTGCAGGTGATGATGATTGATGATGAATGACACCATCAGCTGGCATTGGTATTTCAACACTCACAGCCACTCCTCCAATACTAATTGAAATCGGTACCATAGGTCTAGGGCTTTGATTGTCAGGATTGTCGGATATTGGAGTACTTCTTGGGGATTTTTTATTACTGCTTTCTGGGTAATTGCTTGATTGCACAAATGGTAGGGGTGAAACAGCTGGACTCTCAGAAACATTATTCTGGGAAGGTGTACAGGCTATTGGCTGACTAGCTGCTTGTGAAGACGACTCTGCAGAAGTTGCTGGAACCGGTAGAGGTGAATTCCTTACCCCTCCCTGCACAGAGATTTGAGGCGACTCCCTTTGTTGCTTAACTGGAACGGGTGAAGGTGAAAACCTTACCCCTCCCTGCACAGAGATTTGAGGCGACTCCCTCTGTTGCATAACTTGAACAGGTGAAGGCGAAAACCTTACCCCTCCCTGCACAGAGATTTGAGGCGACTCCTTCTGTTGCATAACTTTTATTGGTGAAGGCGAAAACCTTACCCCTCCCTGCTCAGAGATTTGAGGCGACTCCATCTGTTGCATAACTGAAACAGGTGAATGGGAATACCTTACCCCTCCCTGCACAGAGATTTGAGGTGACTCCCTCTGTTGCATAACTTGAAAGGGAATACTAGGACGACTTGCAACTATTCTTTGTCCAGGATGAATGCCCTGCAATTGTGGTCCTGGGAATCTGACCATAACAGGAGCAGCACGTGGAACCATACCAGGTGGAACAGATCTATTAGGAACTGCTCCAACAGGCAAAGCACCAGGCATTCTTGCAAATTGTATTCCTTGCAGTGCCCCTGGTAGTGCAGCTGATGGAAGAGCTCCTCTTGGCACCAAACCTGATGGAACAGCTCCTGTAAGTGCCTCTGCCGGTATAGCACCTCCAGTGAATGCTCCACCAGCAAATGCCCCTGCTGGAATCCCACTTGCTGGAATCGCCCCTGCTGGAATCGCCCCTGCTGGAATCGCCCCTGCTGGAATTGCCCCTGCTGGAATCGCCCCTGCTGGAATTGCCCCTGCTGGAATCGCCCCTGCTGGAATCGCCCCTGCTTGGATTGCTGCTCCCGAAAGGCCTCCTGATGGAATTGCTCCCACTCCAATTGCACCAGTTTGAATTGCTGATACAGGAATTCCACCAGCATGGATAGCACCTGCTGGAATTGCTCCACCTTGTAATGCAGCCCCTGATAGGGCACTCGCAGGTACTAGTGTACCTGGTATAGGCCCTGGTACCATTGCTTGCAGTCCCTCCATAGAAGCAGCACCAGGAATCATTCCACGGGGTGCCATTGAAGTAACAAATCTTGGTTGCAAAGCACCCATTGGAGAGCTACCTTGCATTGCAGAAGATGTTAAAGCTTGCATCTGTAGTGCATCTGACAGTGACATCCCAGGTCTCACACCAGCCATATTTAGTGTCCCTGCTTGCAGCATTTCAGGCGTAACATACCTCATTGGCATAGCTCCTTGCAAACCAGCTGGTGTCATTGTTCTGATTGTGCCAGGAGCACTGGGCACACTGCCTGGACTAATTAACCGCACACCCTGCATACCTTGCATACCAGCAACGCCTGCTTGCATGGGCACTCCTGCTTGCAACTGGACAAGCCCCTGGCCTGGAACATGAACAAGTTGCATTGGGGACATAGAAGAGCTTGGTGGAGTCTGAACACGAACGAGCTGCATTCCCATTGGACTTGACATAGGAACAGGTGTATTGGGACGTACTAATGGCATTTGAAGAAGTGTCATTTGAGGGTTGTGTGCTTCTGCACCAAGTAAATGGGGAGACATGGTAGGATGTGGTGACATTACATGGTGACCTGATTGCAGTGAAGAAGAACGAGAAGGAGGTCTGACATCTGTTTCACCCTGCTGCTCCTGTTCTCTAGGCACTTCTTGTGAGGGAAGTCCAGGATGTATGGGACCAATGAATCCTGGAGGTCTATCTGGATCGTCACCTTCTTCAGCAGTATCATTGCTTTCTTGGATAGCCTGCGCATGTGCTTCCATCTGTGCTTCCATTTGTGCATCATGCAACTGTGCTGCTTGTGCATCTTGTATTTGCTGTACAGGAGTTCTTATAAACCTAGTACCTGGAATAAACCCTTGTCCAGGAATCAACCCTTGTCTAGGAATTAACATTTGTCTAGGAAGACCTACAGCCTGAGGAATTAACCGTGTCATTCCAGGAACTGCAGGCCTATGAACAAGCATATGTCGTTGAAGAAGTGCTGACTGGGGCACAAGCGCCTGTTGAGGCAGCAGAGTTGGTCGGGGGACCAGACTTTGTTGGGGAACTAGAGTCGGCTGGGGGACCAGAGTTGCCTGTGGTAAAAGAGCTTGTGGTTGTACGATCGTCTCTACTTGCTGTTGGAGTGCTGTCTCCTGGGCAAGTAGCTGTTGATGCTCCACAGCCACAGCAGTTTGTGAGGATTGTCCTGTTCCCTGACCTTGGGCCTGCATTAATTTCTGCTGCACATGCAATCTAGCTTGCTGCTCCAATTGTTTATATTTCTCCATTTCTTCAGGTGGAATTGACACTAGACCATCATCTTCAGATTTATCCTTGTTTACCTCTTCCTCTTTTACAACTGGTATATTGGGAATTTTGAATGCATCATCTCTACTTTCATTTGATTCACTTTCTCCTGCTCTATTTTCTGAATCAATATTCTGGAAAGCACAACTACCTTCCTGCTTTACATCTGTCTTAGATTGTGTAGGAGGTGAATCTGGAATTGGTTTTCCTGAGATGTGTGTTTTACCAGTCTTGCTTTGTTTTACGATGAGTCCTTTGCCCTCAGGAACGTGCGTCTTATCTTCAACACTTGAGAGGGTTTGAATCAAGTCTGAAATCTTTTCTTTTGTTTTACTCAATATCGATGTAGAGGGTCGATCTGATTGCAGCGCAGGATCAGAAGCCTTGCTCTCTTTCAAGGCTTTCCTTACCCATTCCTTCAGAGCACCACAACTACCTGCACGATCAGTAGCTTTGCTCTTACTTATATCTTGCCTCATCTTTTCCTGAACAACTCCTTTTCCTCTGTCTACCTTAGGTGACCTGCTTCTTGACCTCGAGTAGCTACGTCTGTGCCTTCTGGAGGATCTTGACAAACTTCGGCTATGTCTGGACCGTTTACTTCTGCTTCTATCTTCATCACTGTAGCTATCACTGTGGTAGCTACGCTGCCTCCTGGAGGATCTATCATCCCTGTCAGAGTAAGAGGAGTAACTGGACGATCTGTGTCTTCGTTTTGAGCTGCTGGACTTACGATAATCATCATCGCTGTAGGAGCTCTTTCTATGCCTCCTGTCGTCATCAGAACTGTCCTCACTATCTGAATATCGGCTTTTCCTCCTCTTAGAATGACCCGATTTATAATGGTCATCTGAACTATCATGGCTTCTCTTATGTCCTCTATCTTTGGATGAATGATGACTCTTTTTCTTGTGTTTCTTTCTTCTATGCTTCTTGCCACCATCTGATTCATCCGATTCATAATCTGATCCGTGTGTGTGATGACTCTTAGATCTTTTCTTCTTCTTCCTTTTCCTCTTTCTCTTTTTTCCCTTGTCTGATTTATGCTCCCCATTTCGCAATGTACTCTCACTAGATTTTTGTTTATCCTTACCCAGTATACTCTTGAAATCATATGACAATGGATTCACACTATATGCCAGTGAAGGGGTTACCTGAGTATGAGTAATCATATCTGTGGGCCAAGACAAAGTTCTCTTAAAATCTTTAGCAAGGATTGGCAAATAACCCTCATCAACATTACCAAGCTTTACAGGGAATGAAACATCTTTCAATTCATTCTCTAAGGCAGCAAAACTTTCAGTTTCATGCCTTTTATAGACCTCTTCTATACTCTCCTCTACAACCTCTGTTGCGACTGGAGCTACTTCTGTCTTACTCTCTTCTTTTTCTGTAGGTTCCTTTTGAACAGCATCATCAAGTTTTGGTACAGACGGAACAGATATTTTAGGAACATTTGGAACGATGGCCTTAGGAACAATGGGGGCAAAACTCTTAGGAGCAACAGGATTAGTGTTTTTTAGAACAACCATGGCAGAGACTTTAGGAGTAACTGCTAAAGTGACTTTAGGAGTAACTGCTACAGTGACTTTAGGAGTAATGGGAACAGTGACTTTAGGAGTAATGGGAATAGTGATTTTTGGAGCAGCAGGAACAGGGATTTTAAGAGCATTGGAAACTGATGTTTTAGTAGCACTGGGAACAATGATTTTGGGAGCAGTTGTGACAGGAGCTTTGGGGGTAATGGCAACAGAGGTTTTGGGAGAGGGATTTTCTGGCAAAGGAATATCTTTGGCCGAAAGAGTAGCCATACTCAAACTGATATCTTTATTAACAGCAGTGATTCCCATATTACCCTTCTCCGAATGTATCAGGGTTGATTGACTGTTGGTACTAGAACCACTTTTAGAAACAGTACTTGGTGCAGCAGAGGATGTCTTCAGGTCTGTACTTGGTTTCATTGGTGGGACAGGTATTGAATGGAGAGCAGTGAGTTTCTTGGCAGTTCTTGTTTTAGCATTGTTCTCGCTGGAAACATAAGTTTTTGCTTTGCCATTTGATTTACCAACCGCAGACATGTTCTTCATGACAATATCTTGGTTAGGCGATGTCTGTCCATGTTCCCCACTATCAGGCTTCTTCTCATTCTTGGTTTTACTTCCTTTTGAACCTTTGAGACTATCGTTGATCTGTGTCTCGGTGTTCCTGGTAATGCGAATCACAGACTTCTTACTAATGTTCACAGGTATAGTATTTTGTTTCCCGCCATTCTCACTTTCCATCTGAGCTGCTGGTGGTTTCACGTTTTGCGATGATGCAGCGCTTCGGGTAGTCACTGATCGAGTAGAGAGCCGATCTTTTGGCCTAAAGAAAACCAAAGATGCACACAAGAGGGATAAACATAAAAATATCATAGTTGTTCTCTGGTTGAAATGATACCTGATTGAAAACAAAGGAATTTGAGAAGTTACCGTGATTATTTTTTCACTGTTTGAATTTTTGCATCTTCTTGTTACAACAGAATATGGGGGGAATACTTTGCAGAAAATTTATTCATGTGAAGTCAGGATTTTAACAAAAAACAAAAACATTAAAAAGGATAGGAAAAGCAAAAAAAAAAAAATCTAAGTTATAAAAGAAAGCAATATTTTAGACTGATAACACTTTTTAATATATTATTATGCTTTTGTTATAAAAGGATTAAAATCCATACATTTGTTTAATTTCTCCAGAATTATATTTAATTCATCCCTACCTTCACTTGCTGGAAATGCCATTTTCTTACATATCTATATATATTACCATATAACACATGCAAATTAAACTCTCTTTTTATCAATGATAATTACTGTTAAAATTTGAAGAAAAGCATAAGCTACCTGGAAATCATTGTACCGATACTGCAAGAATTTTGTCTAACAAAACATGAGTAAGGTGTAGATGGTAGCATCCATACTACTACATGTACTTCACATTCAATCCATAAATATCTTACTTTTTATCAGGAGGTCCACTTGCTGGCTTCTCCGGCTGTGATGTAGGTTTGGTCTTGTCCCGCGTGCCAGCATCTTCGGTCCCCTTGCCAGTCACAAGCTTCACCCTCGTCTCGGGAGCCTGTCAAAACAAAGATCGTTTGGAATTTTGCTCTATGAGATACAAGACTATCTAGTAGCAGCCTATACAACCATAATACACCAGTAATTCATCATGAACTTTATACTGAACGCATTATTCATCAATTTTGGGTTTCAGTGATCGACATCGTCTACTTCTGTGAAAGCATGAATTCATCCATGTATACATACCATTTCAAATTTGTACAGAAATGTAGTGTGTTGTTTAGAATCATTCAATACAACTTGCCAAGGGCATGTCATACAGTATGATAGCTACATGTATCTTTCAAATTAAGCACTTTAATCTGACTAATAATGGACCAGAATGAGCTGTACAACTAATTCCTGTAACAATGCATAGGGCTCTTTTCTGCAACTTACTATTAAGACTGTTCATTTTCATTTGACTTGAATTTCCCCAAATACAAAATGCTCCCTTATAAACTTGAAATTGAACAAGGAATACAAAAGCTTAAAAGCAAATGTATTTGTTGCTTTTGATGCTTTACTCGAACTCCTAGTTTTAAACAACCTTCAAAAAGTTTTTGAAAAAAAAAAATTCTTACCTTGAGGCTAACAGCTTTTTGCTTCACCTGACTGCTGCCCTCTTTCGCGGCCTTCTGGCTTGCGGCCCTCTTTCTAGACTCTGTATCAGAAAAGTAAAGAGAATCTGATTGTTAAATATCAATATCCAATAAAGCTGCATGTAATTTTGTCTGATTAGTATTACAGCATGAAAAAAAGCTCTTTGGTTTTGATGTACCAGTATAATAATAAAATACATGTAAGGATGGCAAGTTATAAGATGGTGTTAGTAAGTACTGCTCTATAGATGATTTTTTGTTTTTTTGTTTTTTTGTTTGTTTTTGAATAATCATATTTCATTACAAATGACGACAAATAACATTTATATCATAATAAACTGCTAAATTCCCATCTTCAAATTATTTACACAATTCTCAAGTGATAATTTCAAATCATTCAAATAACTAGGACAGCAGTTTAAATATTTCCATGAGAGTGAAGTGTGATAATACTTATAAAATGAAAAATGGAAACCATACTCTTGTCGAAATATATGATTACTTGGCAAATCTACATCACTTTGCAGATTTGAGCACACAAAATAATAAAGTGGCTAGCGAATTTGGTTCAGATCCAGGTTTATTCCCAGATGCCTCATTATTAAGTTATGAATACAATTATAGATGTAGCTTTGTAAACTTCTATAAAAAGTGCTTTTTCTCCACCCCCGCCCTCTTTTCTTGTATACAAGACTAAGAATTCTTGAGCATGTTCCAAATGCTGAAACCAAATTTTGTTTAACAGTTGGAAACATTGCTTTAACAGTGTACACCATTCAGAAAATTAAAAATTATTAGAATAAACATTAGTATGCAGACAACATTTTAAAAGAGTATTTTTAAACAAAACAATGATACATAAATATTTCATTTCATATATATATATATAACAAGTCATGAAGTAGATGAAGATGTCTGAAAACACGCAACTGTCAGCAAGCGGGATACTTTTTTCTTTGAAGGTATACTTACTCGGCAGATTACACCTGTTATTTGTGAGGGGGAAATCGGATTAATGACATCATTTTACTGTGCTACAAATCACCAATCACTCATTTGAAGAAATCAATACCAGATAATTCTCCTAATACTTTCATCTCATCTCATCTCATCTACATCCAGCACTCATGAAACAGAAACTATACAACACAAGAGGGTTTGGGGTGCCAATTAGGAAAGTGTTACAGAAACAAACAAAACTAATATTAGCTACATTTTTCCACGACGAATACGTATGAACAAACACTACAACTACTCTAGTTTGATCTGTTATCTGCAGATAGATTGGGGCTTACTTGCACCTCTTTTATTGTCATCACAGTGATGAAAATTACCGCCATTGAATTTGTTCTGCTCTCATTGGTCAATATGTCATTCACTCCTTAGTTTTTGTGTTAATAAATTTGAATGAATTAAAAAAACTGGGTATGAAATTATAGCAAAATTTATTTTGAGTCCAGCTCTCTTCTCACTGCACTACACATAAGGATAAAAATAACAAAATATGCTCAACATTTTTACTTAAATTATCCTCCTGAATGCCTCGTCACATTCACCCAAGTTATAGCTGGAAAAGTCTGATTTTAATTCAGTGTGATTGTCCAATAATATTGTTCTTTGAACAAATTCATTTTTTCCTCTGCATAATAATTCAGGAAACATATACATTGTAGGCCTTAAGTCATTTTTTTTTCTTCTTTAATACATCAGCCAAATCGATTCTCTCAACCTAAACCAAATTAAAATGAACATACGACAGATACATGAAATATGGTGCACTTAAATGAATAACATTTGTAAACCATGAGGAAAAGTGAAAATTTATCCATGATAAAAACTGAACACAAAAAAGATAAACTATAAGTAAAATACTGTATTATTTAATCCACTCCCCTCCTCCTTATATAATTAAGCACTACATGTGTGCATTCTCCCCCAAATCATTTTTTTTT
Source organism: Hemicentrotus pulcherrimus (assembly GCA_003118195.1). Taxonomy (NCBI): domain Eukaryota; kingdom Metazoa; phylum Echinodermata; class Echinoidea; order Camarodonta; family Strongylocentrotidae; genus Hemicentrotus; species Hemicentrotus pulcherrimus. The sequence continues at coordinate 571,851 of BEXV01000009.1, read as the reverse complement.
TTAATCCAAAGTTTGACTTTTTTCCTCACCACAATATAATTCATTTTTTGTTTTTGTTTTTCCTTTTGCAATTTGCAAAATTCTGCTACTTCTACCCATGAAATTATATTTCCAATATGGAAGCATGATGCAAGCAGCAACTGGAATATGGGGGATTATGGTTTGTTTTCCTTGTACCATTGTGTGCACATTCACAACTGTATTTCCTAAACTTGAGGAGCAAATCCACTAATTACCATACAACAGTATCACAACAAGACAAGACATTTTGCTCGGTATGAAATTGCCGATAAATTCTCCCATCACACTGGCAATAAATAAAATTATTTTCTGTATATAAAATAGCAACCCTCTATTTAAATATTAAGGGGAGAAATAAATGGGTGTGAGTGAAGAGTGAAAACAAGGAAAGAGATAGGTTTGGCCGCCACAAAAAAAAAAATTGATTGCATGCAAAATCAGCAAAAGGCCACAGAATATGAACCAGTACAACATGCAAAGAAAGCAAGTTATCATCTGTGCCCTGTTTCATAAAAACTTGTTATCAATAACAAATGCGAAATGTCTACTGCAAATTTGCTCTCGGCCAATCAAATGGCCATGATTCCAGTAGCCCATAGCAGTTATTGAAACTCATTATTGATAACACCTTTGATGAAACAGGGCTATGTTTTAGAGCCAGAAGGACATAGCTGATTTGTGTTACGACCTATAGAGTACCGAAGCTGTGACGTCATAAAAATCTATTTTTAGAATTTCTCAGTTTTTTCTTCATTTTCCGAAAGAGCATCAACAATAATGTCCAAATGTCGAAAACTAATTAAATATGTTATGGCTGAGATATGACCATCTGAATGAATGTATTCCCTATAGGAACTCAGTGTTATCTACTCTGGCTCCTAATGGTTAGGAGCCAGAGTATATAACACTGAGTTCCCGTAGGCAATCTTTTCTCAGCCAATACTTCACATATTCAATTGTTTTTCGACATTTAGACATTATTGTTGATACTTTTTCGGAGAGACTGTAACAAAAATTGAGAAATTATAAAAATTGATTTTTCTTTTTTTAATGACGTCACACTTCACCACTCTTTAGTACAACTCCAAACACTTCCGACTCAAAACTACTTTGATTTGTGTCAGAATTACTGGGTCTATGTTTCTGCTTAACATATTGTACCATGTAAATTATACTTTGGAACTCCTGTATAACAAAATGTTACAAAATTTGGTCTAATGCAAATGTTTATTTCAATCAAAATATTTCTTCTTTTCTATTCTATTTTCATTATAATTGTGTAATTGTGAGAATGTGATATAATATTATTGCAAAGCAAGTACCGGTAGAAATATCTTTTCTCCCTTTACAGGCTCATTTGAATAATGTATACGGAAAAGTATGATGAGACTATTGCAATGACAGAAATAAAGTACTATTTCTAACCCTCACACCCCTTGCAAAGGCTGCAATGCCTTTTGATTAACAGAAAATGTCCATGACTGTAGATTAAATATTAAACAAGAAGAAGGAAACAAAAGGGTTTGAATGCACTATCCCAGCGACGTAATTGCTTTCATTGTGATGAATGAATGACAGCAATGATTTGATATGAATGGCATAACAATTTGTGAACCATGCAAATCTTTGTTATGCTAACTGATGTCTTTATACTTGGATAGTAAAAAGCAGACAGTTTGATCACATAAACACATGTATTAACCACTGTCATAAATGTAGAACTCGGAAAGTAACACACACACACACACATTATTATACACACGCTAAAGTAAAGTCGAATTCACAAAAAACACAAAACAAATACCTGTAGATCTGTATAATAGTCAATTCAATAATCTTCAGAATTGGTTCAGAGAGGAGACTGACAAGAAATGTGTAATTGGTACTATACAGTATGTTAATCAACCACACACCACCATGTGTACATATAGATGGTGCATATTATTAGTGAATCTTCTTCATTTTTTTCTTTCAATACTGTCCTCATATTAGATATGATCTAGTATTGAGGTCAATTTCAATTCAATTCAATTTATTTATTTCTGATTGTATAGTGATATACATGTATTTTTTATTGAGGCCTGTTCAGACATGATTTAAAAATTCAAAAAATGCCAGAAAAACAAACAAACACTTTTTGCGTTGATTTGCAAGAGGCATAACAAGTTTTTTTCTCTACTTTTTCACTTTTCTTTCTCTTTTGCCAATTCTTAAAGTGTTGTTACCATCACACATCTGAAGAGTAGAAGTAGATACTTACAAAATGTTTGATCTCATGATTACATATTTGACTACTTTAATTTAAAAACAAAATATATGCACCAATTTTTAAAAAAGTAATCAATAAACAAATTCAAGCATCTACATATAAATAACTGTTGACCAAAGATGAAGAACTATGCACAATTGCACACATACATGTACATAATTGTTCCATGACAAGTAATTTACTACTTTCTGTCAAATGCCCATAAAAATACTTTTAAAAACAATTTGAATTGAATAGCTGAAGTAATGAATATCATGTATCTTCAGGGATAACATTTTGTTTTAATAAATATTTTCATGTCATTGCAGAATACCAAACTGATTACTGAGTTTGTAAAATGGCCAGAGAGACATGAAGTTACACAATATTAATGGTAACATTCCAATATCAGATTTTCAGTTAAATGCAGAATTTAGTGGAAAATGGCAAGTGCAGCTAATCATGAGGATTACAATAATACATGTACATCTAATAATAATAATGATGATGATAATAATAATAATAATGATAATAATAATACAACTAATAATAACATTTAAAAACACATTTAAACATTTGAATTAAAAACAAAAACTAATTGTTTTGATTGAATGCGCATTCATAACGAACAAAATCTTTTTTGAAGAAATTTGAATTCAAGCCTCTAGACCCCAAATTAATGAGAAAATTTTGCTTTAAAAATACTAGTTTCAAATGTTATTAGCTTTATAAGTATTACATGTAGGACAGTAGGAGGTAGGTGGTTTTAGGTTTGAAAGAAAATAAGTTATCGCAATACCGGTAGTTCCAATAATGACGGTAAATACAAATTGTCATAACCTCTAATTCACCCACCACTATTTGAATCACCATATGTACAGCTGTATGCTTCAAAAGAGATATTTTTGTAGCATTTGACTGATTAGTCTAATAATGTTAAACTTAAAATGTTAATGGTTATTACACATGCACCCTGTCGAGGGAGAGCCCCAATAAAATCCACTTGCTAAAGCTGCATTTTAATGACATATTTTCTCTCACACATAACAAAATCACTCACACAACTCCCATAGAATACAATGGCACCCTACATGTACATAGACATTAGATGAACACACAATCGTCATGTCTTACACTCATTCAATTGCAAACGGGGGAGGATTTATCCACATTTACGTAGACATACAAATAATCCCACATGACTATTAAAAAGGTTTGACTTAAAAATAAAACATAATAAAAACAAAGTAAGTCCCACATAACACATGCACTTTTTTGAGATATGGGAGATCTACGGCAAATAGAACTTGGTGCAAAATTAAGGAATGCTTTGGTAATCTGGTGAACAAAATACCAACAAGTCACTAATATACTATCACCATACACCCACAAAAGAATCTTCCTTTTCCAATTTTCCTTTAAGAATTTGTTTTTCTCTATACAATTACAAATTGATACATAGTTACTTACATACATATTGAAAATTCACTAGCACTTTAGAAATACCTATCAAAACACATGTCTGACATCAAATCAAACGTACATTACAAATGTCTAATATATATGACACTTGTCCATAAAGAAAAAATAAATAAAACACATTCAAAGGTACAAATACATATTATATCGACATGATGTTGGTGGCACTATTGATGTGTTATTTCACTTACATCGAAAATCATGTGAAAAATAATTGATATAAAGGTGGATCAATATAGAGTGACTGACTGGAAAAAATGTTGACAACATGCAAGCTTTCGAGAGCTTCATTAATTCCCATTCATCTCAATCAGCATAAATAAATAAAAGCAACAACAGCACCATCATACTGCTCTTCCAAACTGCATTTACATACATGTATCAAGAATATCAATGATGCAATATTTTGAAAGCAAAAATTGGAAAAGAGGTTGGTAGGGTTCTTTACCATGGTGGTAAATCCGTCACAATCTTGCTGTGAACAAAAAATAAAAGTGATACAAAAAGGAAAATAATTAACTCAACTTGGCTATACCTGTTGCAGAAGAAAACTTCCTAAAGTTAGGGATGATGCACACACAAACGACTACACAAGTAAATATAGTCGGAACAAGCAAGATACATTGTAGGAATGTCGTTTCCTTCAAGCTGTTAGTATTTAATGAGATGGGGATGGATTAAGGTTAAGTTTTGGAACTGATGTGAAGATGATGTATACAAGCAAATTTTGATCAGGTTGGAAGGCAAACACTCATTGTCAATGCAGTAATGCAGCAAATTCAATGTATATGTAGCTACAATTTTACCAATTTATTCATTCTATATATAAGTAAATGAATACTTCTATATTCTCCAAGACTTGCAAGGATAAGCAGCTTTGTTGTTATAACTTTATTTAAATTCATATCTATGCACTTAATGCCACTTATACATGTCCAAGATGTAAGAATATTTCTGGTTTGATATTGGATTTTGGTTTTGTTTATTTTGATACCATGAGAAAAGTGTATATTTCATCTGTGAAATACAATGCAAAAATACCAATGCTTGTGTAATTACTAATAGATGGGAAGCCCACCCTGATATATTAAGCTGGTCTAAATTGAAGCAGAAAAATGAGAAAAACAGGTTAGTGAAATTTTGAGCAAAATCCAAATAATAAATAAGTTTTAAGATTGCAATCAATCGAACTCGATTTGGAAACTCTGAGACAGATATTGGTAGGTTCCTTCCCATTTGCTCTCTAACAAATTTCAGTACTTTCTAACTTACATGCACCCTAATATTATTATTGCAAATATGTTTTTATACAATCCCGGTATGACTAAGAAAATGAAAGTTCAGATTAAATTGGAGAGGACCTCACAAGATATGTTACAGTGTTGCCAATCTGTGTTTCACTGATGACAACTGTAAAAATATATAACTTTCCTATTTTTATTCGGATACCGGTATTCCTCAAACTTTCACTAATTTGTTTATCTTGGTTTTCTGCTTTTAGTAATACTAGCTAATTATCAGTATTGAATTCCCCTTTAATGCGCAAATTTTACATAAACACGTGTACATGTAAGAAAATATCTGTAAAATCACACATGGTAATGTGCTACTTGAAAAGAAGAACAGTCATTATGAAGGAAAAAAAAGATACAAATTTGAAATTTATGAAGATGAAAATGCTGGTGAAACTATGATCACAGCAGAAGCAATGGTGAAAATTACCTATCAAAACCTTTTTGCACCTCTGTTGACCAGCCTATGACGGCATACAGACATAATGGCTATTTGTTGTACTCAAAATAGTATATGAAACCTAATATTTTCCCTTTTTACATTTGTTTAAAAAGCATTCAATCATTATTGTTAAATTATACATGCTAAATATAACCTGAAACCTACAAAAAGCTACTTCTCAAATCTTGAAAACTTTGCAATGTTATATCCTCTAAAAAACTGATAACTCTTTACTCATATCTCCCAATATGTTTACAGCCACTGCATGAAACGGATCACTTCAATATGTCACCATTTTAGATATTTCACAGCTCTGTTATTATATTCATCCCATTCAACAACAAAAAGGGGGAGGGGGAAATGATAATGTGACAAGGAGACTATGAAAGAACTTTACATTCATGCTAGAGAAAAGGCAAATGTGTGCAAACAAGTCAATGGCGAAATGAAGCCTGGTTTCATGATCGTACAGGCCGTTTGTTCAGCATCTCCACAAAATGTCTCCACCACTGGTAGGCTTCGAAAACGGCAACGGTGGATTGATGAGGGGGTTTTAAAAGCAAAGGGATGTTTCATGCAACATTCAAAGCATGCCAAGGAGCCCCGAAAGTCTTGCACAAACAAGCAGACAGATCGATTAAAACAGACTAAGTTGAAAGTGAAACTACCAGGATGTGCTTAAAGGTAAAGACCAGAATTGGAAACGCCCTAATTTCAAAAAATGAAATGGAAGCTCTCATTACCAATCATGTGAAAGAATATGTTTTGACTAATACATGATGATAAAAAATTTGCCTGGAAACCGCCTACTAATTCATATATTTGGTAAATTTGTTTCTCTCATGGTCTGTGAGAGATATAGGTTAGTCCCATATACATCTTTCTGTGTATAGTGCTTGTAACTTTACGAAGAATGGGCCAAATTTCTTATCATTTTGATGATTCCAGAACCTTGCAGATGCTAGATGCTAGATGATCAACCTTTTCTGATCGATTCCACAACGTTTCTTTTACAATGCAATCGCATGACCATAACTGGTCTTTACCTTTATAGCAGAGTGGTGCTGATATGGTGACCTTAGTATATAGATAGGATTAATCTTTGATTGGGAAATAGTTCTATTTTATGAAGCACCAGTTACATATTCATGTAATGTACCGGTAAGTGAAAAACTTGGTAATATGTGCTTGTTAACGGCCCAATTTAGACTTGGCAATGGCATGCATCCATGTTTAATATCTATTAGGCCCATGGCATCATAACAGGTTTGCGAATAGTGAATCATGGAATTTTTCATTTTAATTACAAAGAAATACCAAGGATAGAATTTGGTAGTCAAAATAAAGTAGAAATTCAAGTTGTAGGAATTCCATTAATCCACAGCTTCACTTAACAACAAGTCTGATTTGTGTTTATAAGAGCCCAACGGCATAAGAACACATACTAGATGCACATGTCCGAATGCCTGTGCTCTGATACCATTGGCAAGTTATTCCTAGATGTACAACAGAGCGTGTATGTTATTCTACTGTAAGTTTTCCCCATGCTTCTGAAATAGTGCATCCACAAGCAAATGGTGAGTGGGTGCAGGAATATCATTGTGGGGGTATTAAAGCTTATGACCCATTCCCTCCCTTCCTATCCCCTTGTCAGATTAAAATTATTATGTTCATTATAGACTTTATTTTACATAGTCACACCCTTCCATACCTCTGGCCTGTCCCTGTGCAACTGACAGCATTTAACGGACAGCAAGTGAGTGAAGCATAAGCATAAGATACCAAATCACCCAACCAACCACCGAACCAACTACCATAAACCACCCAACCTCTTGAGCATCCAACTACCATATTACCTAAACATTAACTGTGTACTAACCCCCCCCCACCCCCACCCACATAAACCAGCCAACCCCTCACCAAACTAAACCAACCCAACCACTCTAGACTATACCACCAACCCAAGAGAGGACCATAGCTGTGCAATGAGTAGGTAGGGGTGAAGTACTTCAGTCCAAAAACAAAATTCTGGATGTTAATATCAATTGAAGGGCAATGCATAGTGTTTGAAAATTCACTAGAATGTAGAAGGCGTAAGGAGTACAAAACACATTTCATTAATTCCCTCATTTTCTGGATAAAGATGTAAGGAATAATGCAATCCCTGCAAATTTCACACTGAAAGATCTTTAGAGTGCTCATTGATGATTTTTTTTTTTTTTTTT
>BEXV01000009.1:541865-558617 GCA_003118195.1 Hemicentrotus pulcherrimus | reverse complement strand
AAAAAAAAAAAAAATCCCTCCTGAATCTACCCCATAATCAATTATTCCCTAGGTAAGGTGAAGGTAATTGGGGCCAATTTTGTGAGAGGGGAGGGAGGGTGGAGGATTTGACTTTGGGTGGACTTGTCTAACATGTCCTGGTGGATGGTCAAGGGGGAAATGGCAGAAGTATTCCTGATAGCCTAGATTTTGATCTTCGCTTATATTTCTCTGATAAATCAAATCAAATTATCATTCGATAACATACCCTAGTCCTAAAATGGGGGCTGTAAATCATCAAATTATATTGGGACTTACATGTACGACATCATAATTTTGTCACTAAACATATACATGTATTTCCTATCGAGTGAACCATTTCACATGTTCCACAGTCAGAATTATGTCCTTTTCTATGTGATTGTACTTTGTTTTTGTTTTCTTCACTAGTTTTTGAAGAGGTAAATGTACATATGCAGATGAATATAATGTACAAGCAGGAAATGAGGAAAAAACTCATACTACAGCAGTTTCATATATAATGCAAAAATTAGACCAAGCCTTATAGACACTATGATCTCGATAACTTTGTAAACTGATTTCTGTGAATGACTAATGGAAGCAAATATCGCCAAAAAAGGTTATGAATAGGAATGTTGCTTAGGTTAATAATTACAGCTAGATCTTATCAAAATGGGTTATAAACAGCATGAAACAGAATATACAAATGTATTAGAAATATCCCATATGAACCAGATGAACAAAACAAAAGTGGTATACATACATGTACAAGCAACAACAACAACAACAAAAAAGAAAGAGAGCAAACCAGATAGATTTCATTTTGGAGGGGTAAGTGTTTTGATGGTTTCTCATTTCCCTCCCAGTCTAGCACATCTTCATAGATGGCTCGAGTCATCATAGTTTTTACTTTTTGATACCAATTAGGCCCAATGGCTTAAAAACAGTCAGACCCTAATGCCCCAATAAATTTTATATGTGGAACAATATTAAACTGCAACATTACAGATTTTGCATTGAATTTCTACGACTCGGGCCTACTTCATCATGCTGTGTTTTGTCATTGACATTTCTTTGCTAACATGAATCATTTTTCGAGCATTTCTTAATTATTCAAATTTAAACATGTCTGTTGCCCAACACAACTGCCATATCATTTTTATTCCAAATATATATAGGGACACTCACAAGAAAGAGGGGTATGAAAGAGGGGTATGAAAGAGGGGTATGAAATACATGTAGCTTGGCATCATAAAAATCTGCACGCACATATTTTCAACACATCCATTTCTAAACATTTTAAATGCAAAACCATTCCGAAGTTTTGGTGGGACATTGTATATTGATCCTCTCTCACAATGTCCATGGGCAAACAACGTAAACCAAGAAATTGATAATGAAATGGGGAATGTGCATAAAAATATACATGCAAATGCATCAACTAGATACAGTTAATCCATGCAAAAAATGCCAATGTAAATCAGATCACAAGTTTTCCATATGATGTACATGACAAATAATATTGCAAATGTCAATTGTCACTTGCAACATGCCGAGTGACATATACATACACCATGTAGTATGTAGATCTTTCCGTCTCTATTGAGGGAGAGAGAGAGAGGGGGAGAGGGGAGGGGGCTAGTTACCAAAGGGTTGTTTACACAAAGCAAACAAAGTTAAAGGAAATTAATAGTAGTTTTGAATGGCAAGAGTAATTGCCAGGGCCGTATCATAATTGTTAAGAATTTATAACAACAAAGGTAGGATACCATTGCAGTTTTGAGGGTTGTTTACATCTTATTTGATTAAAAATTCGGGTTTATTGTTTTTTTTTTTAACACTTGAAAGCAGTGTTGACTACAGGCCCTTAAATACATGTATGTGCTGTCCTTTCTTCTTTTTTTAAAAAATATGTTGGTGTACAATTATATTTGAATACATTTCAATGTGTATCCCTAATACACACTCATTATCAGGATAATGTGCTTGCTTCTATAAATGTATGAACGACAAAATGAAATTATATTTTGTTCTGATGTTAAAATGAAACCAGTTTGTGAGTTTTATAGAATGAAATGTCCTAAAATGAGGCGACAAAAATCTAGATGAAGCAAGAGCAAATTTCACGTTTGTCAGACTGGCAGTATTTGGCAAGGAACACATATCCCTTTAAAAAAAAATGTTGATGAAAGATCAGTTATAAAATTCCTAAAATTAGTGTACATATTGTAAACATGCATGATGCATCCCTTCTACACAAATGCTCAGCTTCAAACTAAATTCTGGCTTCAGAGTTAGTTAAATGAAATGGTGAGGAGAACAATCAACCAGGTAAGAATGTAGTCATGACGGTTTAAACGTTTTCTAAATAGAAGCAGGAATTCCTTAGGGAGAAGGGGGGGGGTGAATGAAGTATTTTGTATTTCCTTATATTCTTTAAAGAATTTTTTTTATTTTTATAGTGGGCTAGCTGTATCAAAAACAATCTGACATTCTCTTCTTGTAGTAAATATCTTTCTTTTTCTTTTTTCTTTCATTTGGATGTTCTGGAGAAGCTGTTGTCTAAATACAAAAAAAATTAATATTCTCATCAAATATTAAATGTGATTTGCATTTAACAGTTTAGGAACTTAAAAAATGAATTATGTCCTTGTGAAATTGGACATGGATTTAATTCTCTCAGAATATCAGTTCTACATAGTAAATACTAAATAGGGCTATACCTATTCGAAAAAGCTTGCCCTTTCTAAACGTTCTACATGTACATCATAACGTATGTTGTGCTACCCGCTACCATAGGTTTATTACAAAGCGTAAACATTTTCATCCTTGAAATTTTGCACTTTCATACAGTATACATATAAAGTCTACTCAAATATATGTAATTGTCATGTAGTTGTCAAGGTTAATGAATAATTAGATCCTACATGTAGTTGCACCAAAAGGATCCTAAGGATAAAATGATAAATTTGCACTGAAAGCCATAATGATATTTATAGTAAATATTTTATTCAGCAAATGATGACAGAAATTTTCCTGAATGTCCCTGGAATATATTTCTAAAGTTTGAAAAAGTTATGAAAGGCAAAATGCACAAAATTTACACACAATGATGCATGTGATGGATATATCATGAACCACATATATATGTTAGTAATTACTAATTAGTACAAACATTTTTTTTTTTTTTTTGCACACAATGTGTACCTCCCTAAGCATTATATGTTAGTGCTATAGGTGATCAATTGGTGAAATATTAACCTGTTTGAACAAAACAGAAAAAAGGGAGACAAAATGAGAACAATAAAGTAAGTGAGCTGGGGTAATAAAGTATGTATTCTTAAAAGAATAATGAAGATTTTCCACTGTAGTCTATTGCTTCTCAGATTCATTCAATTCATTCAACGCTTTAGTATTGAACTGGGTGTGTATCCAACTTCTTATCTTGATCCATGTAACAAATAAAAACAGCCTACAAGTAGGTGACTCCTTGAAGAAAGCTTCTTTAATTAGAACTTCCAATAGTATCCCAGAGCAAAGCCAGAAGTCTCAATCTCGTATAAAACCTTCATAATTTGGGGAGGGGTAATGATAATTACTGTCTTAATTTAGTTTAACATGTTTCATATCCACACACACAAAAAAGAATTCTAAAGAGAGAGAGGGGAAAACTTTTCTATTCTACAAGTATTTTCTTTGCTACGCTCGGAAAGTCAAGAACCTTCCCGTGTAGGAAATTAAAGACACTTTTATAAAAATGTCTACTGGTAGTCAAAACAAAACCGGAAACCTGCACAACCAAACAAAGACTCACAACAAACAACAAAATATACAACCTAAACTAGATATAAAATGATTAATCAGACATTACTCAGCAGGCCAATGACCAATATCTGAAAACATGTATGACACACAAACAACTTAGGATAATTGACTAGAATATTTCCCCCAATCAACTTTACATGTTTACCAAATGTGATACAAATATTCTCTCTCACTCTCCAACAATCTTCCTCTTTCTCTCTCTCTCTCTCTCTCTCTCTCTCTCTCTCTATCCCTCTCTGTGTTTTAAAACAAAGACAAAGCCCCACATCAACAATCAAAATTCTAGTGTTTTTTTTTAATGGTGGTTTTGTTTTAGCATTGTCATTATTAGTAGCAGTATTTTGTTGAAGCAATACAACTTAAGTTTTAAAGAATTAGCTGGGTTATAAAATGCAGGTCTAAGTTAAACACAAATTTCAATGTTAACACAAAAAAATGTGCAGGAAAAAAAGAACAGGAAATTCTGATTCCTCTGTGAGACTGCCTTTAATTTGGTTACATGAATTGTACATGGTGTGATCAAAGGGATATATCCTCAGTGAGATAGTACTGTACCACAAAGCAATGAGGAAACTGAAAGTAAACGAAAGATGACACTAGTACTGTCTGACTGATATACCGGAACAGTGAATGGACACAGAAAAGTAGGGGAAATATTAAAAAGACGAAACAGAGGGAAGTGAACATCAAAAATAAGAATAGAATAGGGATACCAGTAGGCAACAAATGCAAATTATATGTAACAGAGTGTTCACAAAAATAGAAAGGTTGTGATATTGCCGATAAGAGAGAGTTCGGTTTCCTTATTTCAAATTTCACTAAATCTTCAACACATCTCAGTGTACTGTACACTGCAATTTCTATCAAATGTAGGTATTCAAATTCAGAAGGCATGGATGACATCATGCTTGCCTTTTCCCCCCTGAAGCACAGCAATTCAAATTTTGCTGCATCTGAAGAAAAAAAGGTTTCATTTAAAAGTAAATATACACCCACTGGCCTCCAACAGATGTAAATGAACTACATACCAAAATTCCTACTGAAATTTTGTAGAAAATAGCTACATTTATGTGTAGCTATGAGAAAGCCATGCAATTGCAGTCAACATAGCATTACCAGCCAACATTTAAACAGACAAGCATACTGTTCAAGCTGCAATAATTTGGAAATTGGCATACATGTACATTGCATGTGGCCGGGCTCAAATTGGCAACCAAGAATATGTAGCCCTTTTTTGTGATTTCTCCGTTCTATTATTGTATTTCAAAGGACTTTTTGTATGAAATATAAGCATAGGCAGTTATAAAAATACAGAAAATATAAGCACATTCCACGTTAGAAATAATACATAAAACATGACACCCCTGGTAAGTTTGAAATAACAGTTAATGACAATGCTAATAAGTTGGAGAAAAATGAGATGACAGAAAATGTGATAATACTATTATTACAGCATTCACTGAATCCCCAGTTTCAATAATTTGCTAAAAACTTACAAAAAACCAACATTAAAATATTTCAATATTTGATAAGCTACATGATCGCTATTAAACATACTTGTAAGTGCAATGGGTCTCGTCAAAATAGGATGAATGAGGAATATGAAGCATTTCTTTTTCTGGCATGAAGCAAAAAAGAGCTTTAACAACTGCATCTACGATCTTACAAGAAAACTTGTCCAGACTTTTTCTTTTGTCTCCAGCATCTCTATCCACGCAACGCTACACACACATGCAGTATAAAGGAATGTAGCTAAGCCTAAGGAATGAGATCAAGGAATGTCTGCCCAGCATAACTCCTGCCTCGACCTCTCACAGAAGAGGAACCTAACAGAGGAAGAAGTCTAATGCAACTATTTCCCCAAACACAAGAGATCATACATTATACATGTACATTTACTTTACCTCAATTTGAAGTCGCTTCCATTAAAAAAGCCCGGCTCATGGTTTTGACTTTGAGCCGCAATATTTGGGGGAAAGCTGGCACTACTTGCATGCAACCATGCACAGGAAAGCATCTGCTGATTTCTTAGGCTTGGAATCAATACATCAATTTCATATTTCAGATCACCATCTCAAACTCCAAGCTCTCAGCCGGCATAAGTCGGAATGAACTGTACGATTACGAGTGGTGGCACCGTAATGGCTAGGTGCTGTGCGCAGGATACAATTCACACATAACAAATGAATAGCAGATGATGAGGTCAGAGCTAGCGTGGAGCCTACACTGTCAGCTTATACACACAACACCAGTGTCCACCATACACACACATACACTCCGCATCCATTGTACATGTACATTGTAAACATACTATGCTCAGTATGCCACATGAATGCCACCAAACAAAACATGAGGATGGTGAGTGAATGGAATATAACATGTTATCAACATTGTGATCACAAGGAAATATCATGAAGTAGAAAAAGGAAATCAAGCAAATTGGCTACAGAAATCTACAATGATACAAACTAAATATAGTGCCGTGGCGGAGGGAAAATTGAAATGGAAAGATTTTTAAAGGCTTCAGAAAATTTATATATATATGGAAAGACCAGATGACACCAGACTTCATTGTAGGCCTAGATTAGTTTTCTCGTTTAATACAAAGTTGCAAATTTGATTATCTATCATGAACCTACCCAATTTCAACTAAAGAACACAATACTAAGCCAGAAAGCAAATAACCCACGCCTTTGGTGAATGCCAATTTCCATAGTTTCATTTTCATAATAGGCCTTGAGTAGACAGCTCAAGTGCCATTCAAACCTCTTGACAGGCTTTCTGCTCCAGTTTTGAATTAATTGTCTTGATTACACTTCAAAAGAACTTTAAAAGACATTAATTACATTGTTCTACAGTTTTATAGAAAACACCACAAGAATCGCACGTACATGTACCTCAGTATTATTGACCATACATGTACATATATTACATGTAGGTGAGAGAACGGCCAGATTGTTGAGTTAATGCTTGTAAGGCTCTTAAATCTATGCAATATTAAAATGCTTTCCCTTTCTGTGCTAATAAGCAAATACAATCGTGTGGTGGCATTGAAACAAAATTACATTGATGACATGGAGGTATCCAAGCAACAACAACTTGACAGGAGACTAAATTAATGGAAAACAAATCTGGATAATGATATGATGGAAGAGAAAATCACAATGAAAATAGTGAGATGGAGGGGAGTGGATGCAGATAGGTATATATGTAGTACAAGTATTGTAATGTTAGATGCTTGTTTTTTGTCTACATGTGAAAACTTAGAAGCCGTAGAAATTCGAAGACGAAACCAAAGCAGAGTGTGACAGGTATATTTGATATGAAATAAGCAAATTGTATGTTATGAATTAAAGCAAGTTTTAAAGAAACATATTCATGTTTCTGAAACAAATCTCTGAAATAATAATTAGTACAGCACAGGTGTTCAAGTCACAAAATATATTATTAAGAATAGTACAGTAAAAGAATTTTATGATATGAATAGAAGAAAAAAAATGAAAATACATTTGCATCTAATGTAGCTACATGTATGTACTGGTAACAACCCAAACCCCTTTTTGATGATTTAAAGGTTATACAAAACAATAAAAAATGACTAGAATAGTGGATGAAAGAGACAAAGGCTCACATAAGTATATCTTGAGAATGAAAAGTTGTTAAAAAATACATCATCACATTAAAAGAAAACAAACCAATCAGACGCATGGTTATTGGTTAGGAAAGGACAATTGCTGCAGTTTAAGAAGAAATTAATATCAAACTAAACCACCCCATTGATCCTGTGTATAATTAAAAGTAAGAAAATGGGAAAGGCGTGGATTGGATTCTATGCATAATATGTAAGTTTTTACAAAAAAACAAGGACTCCTCAGGTCTCTTTTCATGATTTACAATGTGACAGAACAACAAAGAACAGATTTCTTAATCTTAAGACAAAAAAAGCTTTGATACAGGGCATTAGTGAGATTCTAATTGTCCAACTACTACCCTAAGAGTTTTTATTAAATAAAGATAAATACCTTTTTTTGTTAATATGAATTCTTTATGCTAGATTAAGTCAAAATGTAAATCTAAATGATTGCCTTGTGAGATTAGATGTCAAGAAGGTGTAATTTTGATGATTCATCTGATAAACATCTTTTTGTATACCCTGTATATGCTTTAGGTACACGTACATCTGTATTAGCCTTGTGAGTGAAAATACAAATTGCAAATATTCATTAGTAGCTTGAAATTGTGCAAACCGGTACTGGTATTAAATCTATAACTGCTGAATTTCTGCTTATCTTAGGATTTATACCTGTGGCTCTTACTAATTTCAAAAGGGATAACTAGTAGCTTGTATTCTCTTGAAACACCACACAATTTACAGAAGTAAAACACAAGATATGGAATGGTACAGAGCTGGAAACATATAATTCTACCATGAAGAAAGTTTAACATGCAAATGTACATGTACACATACAAGTGTACACATGTATAATACAAATGTGTACACATGTAGGCCATGTCCGTACATGTACACATGCATGTTACGTTTATCATTAATGATTACAGAATAGATAGTTATGCTGATGCAGAACAGTCAAGGTCAAAGAATTACACGTCTTATCAGCCCCTGGGCAGAGCAATCAGGTTTTCCATGATTTCTCACCGATATTCAAATTTTGCCTGAAAAAATACTGCCAAACATGCAAGTGTTCTTTTACACTATAAATTTGGGGGAAAGTATGTAACCATATCAATTCATGATATGGAAATAATATTATTGGCTCTTGGCTGGGAGTTAGATTGACTGGAAATTGTGTGATAATATGTAAATTACGCAGTGACTGCATGGTTTGGGGAACTGATCTGGGATATTTTAAGGACACTCAACTTCAGCAGGCACTTGGTTGATAAAAACTCGTTTAACACGCGATCATGTCACTCATCTGACATCTTTGAAATATCAAAATGAAAGCTGATGTCTTTCCAAATTCAAATTTCTAATCAGTCTAAAATTTAAAAATTGAAATAATGAAATAATTACCAATATGACAAACAAAACTTTGAAACACAATACAAATTTTGCTTTAAAATCCTGTCATATGTATTGCTCAAACAATTAAATCTAAACCTGCCTAGTGCATAAAGTTGGGGGGGGGGGGGGGGGCTGTGCAAGTTGGAGCTGTGACATTCCACCATATTAACTAAATTAACAGATTATAAATCATCAACGCAAAAACAGTATGGAGTCTGGATTCCCCATTGCTACATACGTGTACATGTACATGTATATGAATGTACAATGTTCTTTCCTCCAACAGAGTGGGAGTTAGTTGTATCATATAAGTAACAGAGCAAGTAATGTAATGTGAAAATTAAATAGATCTGTAATAGGTACATAAATGTTCAAGCCAGTAGCAATTTATACAAAAGCCTGAAAATATCTACTGAACAACCTCTATTGTCAGTCCAAATTAGAATACATGTACATAGACAGACTCCAACAAATCCATGCAAAATATATTTTCAACAGTTTCTCATGATTATCTTAGTGTAGTGCAAACACAATTTTAACAGCGGTAACCATGGAACATCATGAAGTTAGGTTGATGATGATCATTACAGATGGATCTCTTTATAGGCATGCATCGTACAATATTGTCTCTCAAAAGCATTCAATATTGAACTCTCCTACAGTGTGGATGTTAGTTTTCTGTCCATTGAGAGACCACGACAGATTTTGGAATGAGCTGTGTTAAACAATACAAAAAAAATACACAGGACAAGCATGCATGGTTAGATTTATGTGTGGTTTGTACAGTTGTTTAGCCAAGAAAGAATGGATGGATGGATGGATGAAAGGCTTCAAATGAAATGACAGCGATAAATTACTTCCTAGGATTTTGTTGAAACTTGAAAGTCAGTTAAACACCCAATAATATGGTTCAATTCAATAAAAGAAGCACAATGCAAAATGCCATACAGCATAACAAAAATATAAATAAACAGCAAAAAAAGCTAACACCCGCACTACAGTTGGAGGGGATATAAACACATTAGCAGACAACCTTGTGAATATTACGCAAAGGAATTCCTGGTGACACTGCTTGCTGTTGCTGAAATCACAAAATGAAAATGAAAAGGTGACAGGTAAATTGACAAGGAAGAGTAACTCCCTGTCCTCCCTCCCTCCCTCCCAACAAATAAAACAAAAACAAAAAACAAAAACAACTGCATACAAATCAGAGGGAGTCTCTCATCTGGTCTCGAGTCATCATCAGAACAATCACACAACCAAACACACATGTTTGTTTCATATGTTTTAAGAATCATCAGATCAGTAATACTTTTTTAAACCTGACTTCTTCACATGACAAATTAAATCTTTGTAAGTTTAACCGTTGCACAGAAGAACATGTGTACATGTATAGCACCAAACTTGAACATTATCCAGTGCTTGTAATTGTAGTGTACAATTAAAAGGACTCAGAATACAGATTGAGAACAGTCACTTCTTACAAGCAAATGTAGCTACATGTACATGTACTTTCAAAGCTAGGAAGTCTAAACTCTGCCCGTCCCGCCCCCTCCCTTCGCCACATACATATCACGCATAATCCAAGTGCTTTAATCACACTTATTCAATGTCCTCACATCTTATCTAAAAAATGGGTGAAATATAATGTATATGCATCATGTGTTACAGAATAGAGAGTACTGAGTAGAAATCAAAATCAAATTCTATTGATATAATAAGGATTCTTATCAAGGTAAGGTTGCATTCCTATAAATAAACTAGACCACGGATGATACATTTATTTTTCTCACATTCAATATTAAAGCTTTGTGCAGATAATGCATGCAAATCATGCCATGGGTTACTTTTGGTTGATTTTAGACTATAGAAATAGGCCATCCCCAATTTAATACTCAATTTCAAATAAAATACTCACAACCTTGTGTTCTTTCAAACTATCAATGACCTAACCTAGAACCACTTTTTTTGCATAGACATCCTTCCAGCAGAGTAGTGTCATTTTACAGTTTACCAATTTCAAGCAAACTCAGTCTTTCATGAGGTGGTAGAACTTATTTGCACAACATAACAGCCATTTACTTTGGAGTGTTGAGCATACAGTTTCAAATACAAAATGCCATTACGCTGGAGACAAATCATGCACACTTTTGATGTGTTTGGTGAAAGGATTGGTCACAATATTGCATGTTTGACAATTTCAAATTTCATTTCAGTGTAATGCATTCATTTTCAAGAAAATCAAAGAAAATTGAAAGCTTATACCAACTGCCGATTATGATAAGGCTGATATGGTCAATGTCTGCAAAAGAATTACCGATGAAAACATGTTATGTTTTTATTCACACAAAATATAGCCCTCTCTGATATTAGTACACATACATGTAGCATAAGGACATGCTTCATTGAATCCATTGCCATTAAAATGTAAGGTAGAATTGAGAGAGTACATGCAATTAAGGAAATACTACTAATCATCTACATACATGTCAAAATAGAGGACCCAGGTCAAATCTTAGGAAACTTGCACTTGTTATACACATGCATACAAGCAGTGGAAGGTGAAAAAGACAGTCTTTAGAAGCTGTAATAGAAGGTATAGCACACGTACATGTAAAATGGGATGGAATATCTTTAAAAATGAATACTGACCCTGAACCAATCTTCCATCATCCTCACGATTTGATCCTACGAAAGACACAGCATCTAGGTCAATTTTTGTCCTCAAATTTGAGACATGGTTTCAAGACTGCACTCCCTATTCTTCAATTAAAAACACATTTCAAACTGTAGGCCCTACAACCGTGACGCACCGTGGACTGTGGGTGGGGACTCCAAGAGAGCTCTCCACATGACTTCTTTCATAATTTCCACAGAAATTCCACTTAAGAATTAACAGGCTGTCCAAGAATAAAGTATTGGGCTTGAAAGCCAGTATGCTGATTCACATGTGAATTCTAATCTTCTCTCAAGCCATTGCTGACTGATAGTAAAAACATTTTCCATTTCAAAATGGTCTGTACTGCTGATGGTTCACTTTCATTAACCCTGAAGCATTCCCCTATTCTTGTACCATTTCATTTCCTTCCTTTACATTGAATATCATAAGATACATAAAAGATGTATAATATAAATACAGGTGGATCCCTTCTTCATCTGCGAAGCAGCTCCAACAGACAGGTTTGGCAGTCCGCCCTCTCTCCAAGACGCTCTCAAAAGTACCTATCTCAATTAAAATGGATAAAAGTGCACCATTCTTAAAAAGTTGTTGACTCAATTACCTTTTACAGGCTCTGTACTGGGATCATCCTTCTGATTAGTTGGCTCCTTATGGTTCAGCAATGAATCTCCAGACTATAGAGTAAACATAACGGCAGAAAAAAATGTCATGCATGTGTTGATTGACGCCCATCTCAGCTGCAAGTTACACAATCAAATGACCAACCCCAAAATAATATGTTCATTTATCTAGTGCAGCTAAGCTACCATAAAAATATACTCCATTGTATTTTAAGAAGAATCAGCCTCATCTTAGCCAAGATGCTGTTATATCCTCAATCATCTAAGAAATTTCTCCCTCCCAATAGACCAGTTCACGGTTAGAACATGTCCCAAATGACCCCAAATATCCACAGATTTTCAAAACATGGAGCGGTCCCACTTTGTACATTTTGAAATAATCACTCCTACAGCTACATAAATAGCCTTTGTTTCCCCTTTCAGGGAATACTTCCACCTGTGTATCATGATGAATAATGATTACATAATTTTCATGAGCACGTATCCAGTATTTTGTCTCAGTACGGTCTGCAATGACCTTTATCTGCTCATGCTCAAACTGCAACTATGAACTGGCTTATTGACTTCACATATGGCCAATGTAGCTAAATGTCTTGCCATGGTTGGGATTCAGACCCATGTCCATAAGGTCAAGAAATTTCCAAACAGATGAATGGGAGGTGAAGCATGAGTGAATTGTTGTGACAACAAGAAAAATGTTTCCTTTGATACACATATTACTACATGCATAAGAGACATGCTTACTATTACATAAAGAACATAACTACCGTAAATCTCTGTGTATAAGACGCACTTTTTTTACCGTCGGGAAAATTCAAAAGTCTGGGTGCGTCGTATACACAGGTACAGAATATTTTGAGTCCTCAAAATGCAACTTTTTATTTGTTTTCAAAAATCTCTGTGGCTCAACATGAATTTCATAATGAAAACAAAAAATAGAATCTACTACATGAAGTAAAACTACGTTCCTAATTTGAAGGGAAGAGATTTCGATTTTTTTTTTTTTCAGTCTCGATAAATTATGCCCTTCGCAAAGCACTTTGCCGGCCGAAACTCTCCAGTGTCTTCAGCTCACTCACCTGTATCATGCAGCTCAATACACGGGGACAATCTAAAGATCTAAATGCAGTAATTCGTGCCAATACATTGCAAAAGTAAAAGAAGGGGCCATATCCAGCACACGAAGTCGCCATTTGAATCCATTTCAATGTATACACTACTAGAAACTTCTAGATATGGCATCAGTGCGCGATAGCCGCACGGTCTAAGGCCCTGGCTATAGGAGTCAATCTATGTGTGTGTTGAATCCCGCCGTTGATTTTTTTTTTTTTTAATCTCAAAAGTCGGGGTGCGTCTTATACACGGGTGCGCCTTATACACGGAGATTTACGGTAGACATGTCATGTGAAGAAGATAATTTAATTCATCTGTTAACCCACAAGTATCACTTTACAATTTTATTTCATTTCACAATGGGCTCTTTAACACTTTGCATATACATGTACATGTTCATGTACTGTAGGTGAAATATTACACGACATAACTACTTACTACATGGGTACAGTGTATGGGGAAAAAATTGAATTCTTTACCTTGGTTACAGTGTATGGGGAAAAAATTGAATTCTTTACCTTGGTTACAGGAATGGATGAAGAAATGCCTTTCTTCGTTCGCAGTCTGCTTGCCATGACAGTTTCATTTCTGCAGTTAATGAATGAAGAAAAGAACAAAATAACCACTACGGTCAACAAATCAGAGATGAGATCATGAGACAGGAAACATAAAAAATCTTTACAAGTTGGGAGAGTTCAATTGTAGAGCCATATTACTTGCACTTTACACTCCTAAATGGTCTAGGGGTCCAGACAACTCGCCACAAAGACAGCTCGCCCCAAGACAACTCGACACAATCCCTGGACATCTAGCCACAATACCCTGGACAAATTGCCACGGTCGAGTTGTCCAGGGTGGGGTGCCTTTTCGGACAGCACGCCACACTTTTTTCTATCCCTCATCTTAAATGAAATTGTCATTTTTCATGATTTTGGGGCTTTCATATACACAGTCATGACAAAGAATAAAAAATAAAGCTGATTTCCCTTGCAACAAGAATATATTTTTGACAAATCATCTGTATTCTTTAGAACAGCTCTCAAATACTCACAATTTCCATGTTTCCTGTCATGACTGTCTTATTAAAAGAATAATGAATACATAAAATGACAATTTCATCCAAGATGAGGGATATTAGATCTAGAAATCATAAGGGGAACAAAGTGTGGTGAGCTGTCCGAAAAGGCACTATTGTGGCGAGATGTCCAGGGTATTGTGTCGAGTTGTCTTGGGGCGAGCTGTCTTTGTGGCAAGTTGTCTGGAATTCCCTAAATGATACTCAGACAACTCGGTACTTGACTAGAACAAGTAATGATACTGAGCCAATAGCGGACTGTACTAGACAAGAAGAAGATGAAGAGAAATTTGTAGGTGTTAGGTCTATCAGAATGTCTAGGAGCAGTGTTACCCTTTCACAGAAAGCTTGTAAACGTGCAAGAGACACCCAGCTTGCAGGTTGACATGGTCTGGTCAGTCATAGAGAGAAAAAATACTAACATTGAATTTAAATTCATGACAATTCCTGACTATGATGCAGCATAAACTTAAAGGTAATACAAAGTTTTGGGAAATTTTGAAAATTTGGTGCATAATGATTCTTTATAATTTTATATATTTGGATGCCCCTGTGGATGTATAATAAGCACTGAAAAAATTAGCCACTAAAACACTTCTGCTGTAGCCTGTTTTGGTTAGAGCAGCCCTTTAAATCTACTTTTATTCATTTGTTAGCTAATTCCCCAATATGGGGAATGTTTCTCTAATGAGAGAGACTCCAAATTGGGCTGGAGTCCCTTAAAGTCTTAATTGATTTAAAAAAAATTAGTTTAATGCTATTGTTCTGATCAGCTCGGATGACGGAATATGGATGTAAACACGCATATCAAGCTTGACTCGTAACTTCAGCTTGCCGTTATACACACA
The DNA here is from genome assembly GCA_003118195.1 of Hemicentrotus pulcherrimus. Lineage (NCBI taxonomy): Eukaryota > Metazoa > Echinodermata > Echinoidea > Camarodonta > Strongylocentrotidae > Hemicentrotus > Hemicentrotus pulcherrimus. Next base: position 543,430 of record BEXV01000009.1, on the reverse strand, counting down.
TTTTATAAAGAACGAAAGGCACTTCGATGTTATTTCAAGAGCTTAAAATTATTTTCCTTCATCAAAATATCAAGGGTATCAAGTTGTGGATATATTTTGACAATTAAATTAATTCCTATTAGAATTACGATTTAATTATTATAGTTTGATCAACATTTTCGTCTTGTGTGTGGGACTTTCTTTACTTGCTCAGTCTTCAATGGGTCATATTTCCACATCCGTTTCTGATCGAACGCACTCGGTACCACTAAGCGTCATTCTTTTCTTGCAGCCTCATTTTTAGAGCGATAAACAACACCTACCGTCAACTGAAACGATATCTATATATTTTTTAAAGCATCTTAATTGAATTCAATTAATTATTTTATTGTTTTGAAAGCATTAACTGTCTTTTCCGTCGCACTATTAGAACAGCAACTTAATCTTAACTCCCACCGCTGCATGCACACGACTTTTAGTGTCAGTGGAGAAAATTTCGGGTACCCGGTCCCCGCCCGAAATTTTCAAGTCAAACCCGGGTTCGGCAAAACCCGTGATGACTCAGGCCTATTCATAATTTTAGATATTGTTTACCTAGCTCTCCATGGAGTGGTATGGGAGCCGTTTAAGGCTCTCTCGAATAAACTCATAAAAAACATTTCGAGAGAGCCCTTAACTTAAGGCTAAATAAGAGGCTAACGAACGAAAGAGACGGAAAACTCGGTCTAAGATAATGCTAGAACCTCCCAGTAACATACTCAGGCTTATGTCTGGGCGTTGGACTTGCCAGCACCACAGTGCAGCACTTTATCGCTAAAGCAAGCAAAACCCTGACCTGGGCCCTGTTTCATAAAACTCGATATCAATAACAAGTTACAAGCTACTTTTATAAGCTACTTAAATCATGGCATCTGATTGGCTGAGAGCAAATTTGTCATAGAAATTTAACAGTTGTTATAGATAACAAGTTTTATGAACCGGGCCCCAGGATGGCCAGGCAGTGCAGTCGGGACCAAAATATTTTTTTCAGTGCATTATTGTAACGACACGTTAGTGTGAGTTGCAGCTTTGTGTGCGCAAGTATTAAATTAGGCCTCAAATTAATATGTGTTATGACAACAAATCTTGTACATACATTCAATTAAAAATGTTGATGCCTCTGTGCTGTATGTTAAGCAAGAAATCCAGATCAATTCATCAGCACACCATCCATGAACGGGTCGAAATTTTAGCCTTGATCACACCTTGAAACGCAGTCGGTAAGTAAACATGGCGGCGAACCCGAAGCAGTAGTTCATTGTGAGGCACTCGACTGCAGATGGCGCTGGTCCAGATTGAGAAGAGATCAAGTCACTGGTATGGGGGTGACTTCGGTTCAAATTAATATTTATTTATTTTTCATAGGTTTGTATTCATTTGACCATAATTTATAACATTGTATACAAACTAACAAAATAATTTTAGCATAGGTCTTAATAAATTTGCAAATGAACTTTTACATTTACATACAAGGTTCCAGCTAAAGTTACACATTTACAGATGAAAAATATTCACAAAAACAAAATTATATTTTCACCAACAACAAA
>BEXV01000009.1:517106-531294 GCA_003118195.1 Hemicentrotus pulcherrimus | reverse complement strand
CCCCCCCCCCCCCCCCCCCCCCCCACTGAGCAAAATACGGTCTGCGCAATTTACGACTTTCCGGGGGCAAACATAAACAAAAAATTACTCGTCCTTATAGATTTTGTGGAAAAACCTTAAAATGCATTTCCAACAAAACTTTTGATTGTGGATGTCTCGCTTACTATACCCTCTTTTTGTGTTTGTCATCGTTGAATACATAATCTAGCTATTCCAATGATTCTACTATTTGTTTTTATTAGTCTTTTTCGATCGTCATCTTACACTTCTACTTATACTAAAGATTCCCTTGCGTGGGTAAACTTTTGTTACAAAATTACTTTCTTAAGTGTTGTAATGTTCAATCCATTAATGGTTTCCGTTTCTGTTTCGTACGATTTCCCATTACTAACTTTATTGTTACGTCACAAACAAGCTTCCGATCTTCAACAAAGATACTGATTGTCATCCAATACAACGACATTAATGTTTACGCAGATCTTTTTTTCCCATCAAGTAGTTTTGAAGATTCTTCGAGTACGGATGCAAGCTTCCTTTTTTCGTTATTAATTTAAGGAAAAGCATCAAAATAAATCTCATTAGTGACGTTTTACTCCTCATGAATAAAATTGTGTTTTTATTTGCGAATTAGGAACAGATAGCGGACAAAAACTCTTTGTGTATTTTAAGTGGTGATGTGAGTTGTTATTATTTTGAAGGGGTTCTATCAATTAACTGTATTCTTTACTCGCCGTGAAGATGAAAAGGCTTGTTTATTAAATGTAATTGAATTGATTGCAAATGGAATTAATGGAGTGATATGATATAAGACATGACAATAATGAATAAATGAACAAAAGGGAATATATTAAGTCTGGTTTCATTAAGAGGAAACCCTGAGAATGTCCTTCAATTTCTTTGATATGGTATTATTATTATTATAAAAGAAATCTTTCAAAATACATAGTACTGTAGGATGTAGGAGAAAAGAGTCAACGGAATTACAATAACGCTTGTTGAAAACTTTATTGTCATTGACAAAAAGGATGAAATCCCACCAGCGCGTTATTCACTAAAAAACTTTAGCAAGCTTCTGTATTCAAACCAATTTTGTCGACAATGACTAACTTTGCTCACATGACCGCGCCCCAAATCGGTGAAACAAATGATAGGTGATACAAATGTGGCGGCATTTTACAAAAGAAATGGACAAGAAGGGGAGAATAATACTTCAATTGTGCGGGGGTAGGTATACGGTGAATGGTTAAAGTAGATTGAGAGTAGGATAACTGTCAGTCTGTGAGATTTTGCTAGCGCTGTTCGGTCACGGTGGTCCCTCATTTTGTCTTTTCTTGGAGAAAATTGTGTCATTTGACGATAATTTACAGTGTAACTATCGAAGCATCCGACCATCTGACCAACGTGGGGTATCTCTTATAAGGGTGAGTTGCAATTGTCCTACATTTGTCATTCATTCCCCCCGGCACTATCATTTTACATTCTCAAACATGAAGATTGATGATTGTAAACATACTATATAAGTGTAAACTATGTCGAAAATATGTGAAATAGTATTTTGAAAAAGTCAAAACAAAAGGACAATTTATTCAAATTTCTACACTTACGTTCTGTTTTTGTCAGTTTGTAATGATTTTTGTGTTATCTTAACCAACAGGAATTCTTAATGATTCATAATGTGTCACATTTCTTTTGCTTTCACCTATTCTAAACTTGGCTACCGCCCCAATTTCGTGTTCATAGAAATATATAAAGGAGAGTGGATGAGAGTGAGAGAGAATGATGGGAACAATGACAGAGAGAGAGAGAGAGAGAGAGCGAGAGATGCCTACACAAATATGTTTGGTAACGTTTAACTTTTGTTTTTAAAGTTCATATTTTATTTGACGAGTCAGAATCCAATGCGGGAGGCAATTTTTCATGATTTTAAGACCAGAAAGTTGAATAGTTTCAAACACCCCCACTGGCAATGTTTAATTCAGGTGACACGATATATCATTATTTTTATTCTCTGTAGCTGACATGCGATTCATTTTGAAAATTGAAGTTTTGGTTTGATAATATCGAACTCTCCTTCAAAAACGTGATTTTTTGTAACAAGATTGCAGACAATTATGTATTCATAATCAATCCCTATTGATGAGATTAAGCGATGTACTGGCCCTTATGTTTTAAACCGAGTCTGAAATGGCCACTCTTGTTTTAATTTTTTTATCATAACAATTCATAGTTAAACCGAGTCTGAAATGGCCACTCTTGTTTTGATTTTTTTTTATCACAACAATTCATAGCAGACTTGTTGACGATGCGTTATACTTCAACAATATGCATTCATATTTGTTTATTCTAATAAAGAGAATGCTTATTTATGTATTCGATATTTTCTTATGTTGTCATGATTATTAAAGGGGTCCGGTAACTTTGTCTCAGATTCTAAAACAGAATTCTGGATTTAGCTCATGCTGCAATGATAATTATAAACATTTAGGTCAGTCAAGAACCCCATGACTTTTACAAGCCGATCGCCTGTCTGATTATCAAGATATTTATGATTGGAATTACAAATTTTGAAAACCCTTTGCCAAACGGTTTTCATAACACTACATTTTATTGGGGAAAACGAGTATGGTAAAACCGGTCACTCAAAGGTTCTTACTTTTTTGAGGCACTTCTTGATCATTTTAAAGCGCAATTTTGTTAGGGCTTCAAAAGTACACCATATCACAGACACTGATAACAGATAGGACCGTGTATCTCAGATTTAACATTGTTAAACGATCCCTTTAAAGAAACTGCTTTCAAATAATTTAAATTTAAGTGCTCTGCTACATGGATCATTTCAGTCTGTGCTGCTGATATTTGTTTGAATGCGCCCGTTAATAAGTAAAAGGACGAAAGAAAAAACTATACAGATTTCATCCCATAACAATTTTTAGTTTGTACGCACGCACGATCAAGTATTTCATAGCTACATATTAAAGTGATGAGGAAAGTGGATTAACTAGTTTTTTTAAAACAAGATTGCTGTTAAACAGTTTTTATCGATAAAAATACATACAATTGTCAAAAAATTGCGAAAAAAGAAGAATGATATATGTTGCCATAAACATGTTAAACTAACGAATAAGCATACCTTTAAAACTGTCAAACTCACTAGGATTACTCTCTCCTTTAGTTAACACGTGGTTTCGCGTGGGCAGACCAATAAAATGTGTCTTAATAACCGGTAATGATAACAAGGTATTGGAGGTGATTAAGCGTTGATTTTCACATACAAGCCTGCCGTTTCTTATTAAAAGTGTGTCCAGTAATTAATGGCATCATGACGATATCCTGTTCCTTTAATGGATGATCTAAATTTAGTACAGATTCACGTTCGATTGACAAGCTGACACGCGCTGACACCTGTTAGGAGTTCAAAATAATGACCATTGTTCAACTCGTTACGGTTTATACATCTCCGACAAAAGAGATCAGGAATTCTTCTACCTACATGTGACTGGATCAATTTAATAATTCCCCAATCATTATCAAATCAGTATCATTGATACTCGTGATCATCAGTGTAAGTGCCTCGAAGGACGCGGTCTCATGTTCTTTTATTTCTCAACGTTAACGGTTATTATAGTAACCTTAATGACTGCATGATCAATGAAGTTTGGATGAACGAGTTAAAACTTTTGGAAGCAGATTTATTGTTCACTCTATTTAAACGTTTGGAAATTTTGCGAGCAAAAGTGAAGAATTTACAGCAAACTAGTGAATACATCAGGGTGTAAAAGTGGTATCTGTTATTGTTGTTGCTAATTTGATGAGTATGAATTGTTTTACGACCCGAACAATGTATACATCGGACTCTTTATGAACAATACAAATCTTGCAAGTGAGAAGTGAGTTGCATATGGACATCTGGTTAAACGGCTTGCATCAACAGCGGTGTTTTTATATATATATATCTTTTTGGAGAACTAAAAATCAAATCCTGTAATTTCTTAGTCTCCGATCAATGAACCAAACAAACACTATTTGTCGAATGGATTTAATGATTTGATCATAATGCTGAATAGAGATATCACAGGCTATTTGTCCCTATTTGTATGTTACTAACGACAATTAGTATAGAAAAATAAAAGATAAGAAGAAAAGAGTCGGAATCGTTCTACGCAGCCTTTAACTTCTTTTAACCATAACGCAGGAAGACGCCGCCCCACAGTTCTGCATCTTATATTTAGAGCGGGGGAAATCATTCGTCCGCACTCTCTCCGCCTTCTAAAATTCGATTGTCTAATCGGCTTTGAGAGTGCGACTAACGAAATCTCAACGAACTCGACGATGGCGATGAGCATATTATTAATCTCATCATCGTTTGGATGACACAGACGTGTTGGATGAACAACCCAATGACGTGCCTTAGCGGTATAACATCGAGGGTTTTTTAGACACTGGTATGTAATATTTTGAACGATTTATCATCTCGTGAAACGGCTTATGTTTGTGTTCTCATGTTCATTTTGAGAGGATATTCTTATCCTTAGACACGATTCCCTAAGAGTCTCGGGGAAAATAAGCTGGAATGAAATAAGAACTATACAAAAAAAAAACCCTTAAAAATCAAGTTGGTGAATGGGTCGGACATGATGTATCTTCATTACATTTTATATCAAAACTTCTCCTATCAGCAATCTCGACTCTTAGCTAATCGATGTGCATTTAAGTATTTTCTTTCACCTCTTTCTCTAAATTTATAAGTTGTATAAGAGAATGCAACGGTCTATATTTATTTGTTCATCGTATGATTCTTTTGAACTAAATATGTGTTAATTGATGTATTTTGTAGGGTCACCACCTTTGAGGAAATTGGGTAAATAGCAAAGGAAAAAAGGTGTTCTCAAAGAAGGAAATAGAATGTCCAGTCAGATAGACTTCCTCAACCTATAATATTGCAGCTTTCAAAGTTGATAAAAGTAATTTAATAACATATTTAGTTCAGACCAATCGTGTATTAAAAAATAAAACAAAGCATAAATACAAGATCGTGACCATGACAAGCAGTGTGTATTAACTCTAAATCCCATGACAGGCAGTGCGTGTTAACTTTAAATCCCATGACAAGCAGTGTGTATTAACTTTAAATCGCTCATTTTCCAATTGACTTTTGTGATAGCTTCTCTCAAAAATATTGAATGTCCCCCAGAGGAAGGGAACAATGGACCGGTTTACTAACATATTCAAGTGTATGGATATTTTTTTTCCTGGTGACCTATAGTGACGAGTTATCCATTAATATGTTAGTAATTAATAAACTAGAACACTTGGAATCATTCAAGTCTGCGAACATTATATGTTGCTAAGTCTGGCAAGCCTCTGGCAAGCTTTCAGGTTGTCAAGAATAACTTATGTTTGAAATGTACACTTAACATTTTGAATATGCTGTTAGTAAACCGGTCTATTCGATATAGTAAACACTTTTCACTATTATGATTGAGCAGGAGTTATGTATATGTGGCACGTTCTGTACTCTTACTAGCGGGAGGTCAGTGGTTGTATCCATTCCATTCACGCTAGTTGTGAATCATGTGGCAATATTCAGATGATGACATGTTTGGCAGCTCACAGACAATCATTATTCATCATCGCGAGCTTTAGATGGTTGTCGGGCACGGTTGTTCTCGGGACGACGGAGAACGCTACGTCAGACGTTCACTGTTATCAGGAGATGTGATGAATGTATGATAGGTGGCAGGACCGGATTTATTCTATTTTCTTTTAAGAGGGTCGCCTTTTCTCCTCAGAATAATCTTTCCGGGGATGATCTTTAAACCCCCTACTTTTCAAGTGACAGGGGGAGAAAAGAGCCCTCCGTTCCCCTCATACCACTCGCTCCTATCACTCTCGCTACCCCCGTCCTATTCTCTCTCTCTCTCTCTAGCTATCTTTTTACCTCACCCCTCGATCCCCTCGCCCACTCTCTCCTTTCCGTCCTTCTCCCACCCCCCTTTACCATCCACTCCCCATCTTCTAATCTCATAACTGGGGTTTACCGTAGCCCATTTGAAATTACTGAATTATCTCACGTCACTGACATGAATTGTGGTCGAGTTCAAATTAGTAGCTTCTTCATCAGGAAACAGATCACTAATTCAGGTTAATTAGAGGGCAATTAAAACGTACAGTGTTCCCCCATATCAGAGTTGAAAGAGGGGAACACTCTTTTCTCCCAAAAAATGAAATCACAGTGGTTAAAAATGTATAGCGTCAAACTCAAATGGATACACTCGATTCCGAACGACTTCCTTTATGTAGTTATTAATTATGATATCAATTATGATGATAATCATTGGGTATTTACAATCCCATTGATGTGCTCAGGGCATCACTGGAAAAGTGATTGCTGAATTTAATATGGGCAGAAAAAAATTGTCAAAAGGAAATATGAATGATTTCTTTGCTCAGAGTAATCTAAATGAAGCATCATAATAAGACATTTTCAGTATCCATATTTTCCAAAGTTTGTTCTAAGAACACGAGGCTGAAATTTAAATGCAGGTGAAAAAGAATAATTCCGACAGGTTAGCTTTAAAACTGGTGTCAATATTTTACCATATCGTAGGACCAATAATACTGGGATCTTCCCTCAAAATTATGATTGATATGTATTATCACCCCCACTATACCAAGTTCTACCTCACCTGTTATCGTCTATATTATATTACACCCGTGTTTGTTTGTTTGTTTGTTTATTTCATTACGGTGATGATATCAGCCGCAAGGTGTTTTAGATTATCAGTGACCGTAGAGGTGTGAAAAAGTGTGACGTCGTCGAGACTGATTTTCCTAAATTAGAGTTTGGATTATTCTTGTAGGTTAACTCTTCAAAATTTAATGACGAAATCAAAGTTGTGTATAAACACTCCTTAGCTATGTCAGCTTAGCGGCACAAATGAATTTAGACCACAATATGACTGCAAAATATACACGCTCTCGAAGTATTTGATTTTTAATTTCTATATATTTTGTCCGCACTTCTCGAGGTCAATGTTTTGAATGTAAAGTCGTTGTCTTGCGTCATTTGAAAGTGCATGTATAATCAACATTTGGTGTATATCATCTGATTGATCTATTCATTTGAGCCTCTGCTAAAATAAGCAAATAATTTGCCACTAAAGACCCAAGTAATTCAATAAAATAGTCTGTAAAGGCACAGCTGAAAGAACGCGAGTTGTTGTTTAGAGCCATTAGAGACTTTAAGATTTACACGTCGACAGAGTGGACTGCTACGTGTGACGTTCTTTGGAGGCACTAGCCTAAAGGTACTATGTCCCATTTGCAGGCCAAACAAATGAAAAAGTTAAATTCCAACTGCATTTTAAAGATAATACTAATTTAGAACTTCCCTAACAAAGGTGGGGCTATAGAGCCCAAAAGTAATAGTTTTGATTTTCAGACAATAATTGTACCGAATGGTCATACATTTTATGCTGCGCAAAGATTCAATCGGTTTAATCTTGGCCATCACAATAAGTGGGTTATTGATGTAGACAAAATGCTCATGTACCCTTTACAACTCAATTACCAAAAAAAAAAGCCAGTCAGTCACTCAATAGTGTCTGACAGTGAAGTCTAGCAAGTAAACAGGTTTCCTTGCATAATTAGAACATGAGGACACTGCTAACATTTAAATTTCACAGATAGGACATACATGACATGTTCATAATTCTTGCAAAGTTCAGCAGCATTTGAGGTTGGCTGCAAAAGGGACATAGTACCTTTAAAAGGACGTCACATGTAGCAGACCACTCTGTCGACGTGCAAATCTAAAAGTCCCTATTGGTAACATATTGTGCTATATGATATACCCATTAAGACAATATTTACACGTGCTGTTTGGTTCTTTATTGAATCTCTCTTTGTTGTTTTCTGTCATACACGTCATTTTCAGAGCAACATTTTTAATCACGAATTTACTCTATAAATTAAATGGTACTTGTCCCATGGGATGATAAGCTTTTATCGTGACTCAAGACCTCTTGTACAATATTTTAGCATCCTTGTTTACCGGTAACTATAGATGGCGTTACCTTTAAAAACAGAGTGAGTCAAAAAAAAAAAAGTTTACACCTAGAAAATTGTTAATTATTTTAAAAAATCATCGATGAACATTAAATTGTTATATGTCTTATAAAAGAGTGTTTTATTCCAAATCGTTTGGTACCGTTTTTGTGTGGTATGTGTTCACGCCTGGATGAACAGGAGGCATTGTTTGCGAGAGTGCAAAAATCGACTTGCGCCAAAATTTGCCCTTTGCCCTTTGCATAAAACATATGCAATGCATTTCATTTGATACATTCATTCTCTCACTCCGCTAATCCCAACATGATACATACTGTAGGCATCACTGTTCACCTGTTCATCCAAGCGTGAACACATATCAAACAAAAATGGTACCAAATGATTTGGGATAAAACACTCTTTCATAAAATGTATAACAATTTACTCTTCAAAGATGATTTTAAAAATAATAAGCAATTATCTAAGTGTAAACTTTTTTTTTGACTCACACGGTACATGAGCTGGTATCTGCTCCATTCATTCACCCTGCATCCCTCCACCTTGTTAACGCACCATGCATAGGGGTCAGTTGACACCTCATCATTACTCGCAATTGGGTTCATCCACACTCCCCGAGTGCATGGATTGCCATTTTAATCTTCGCCGGGATACACCCGAGCTATTTATAAACCAGTCCGGGTATGTATAGATTTAGGGAATATGAAAGTGATAATAACATCAACTATCAACAACCTTGATGACATTTAAAATGTGTGAACGGAACTAGTTTATGCAAGCCGGTTGGATAATGTTAACACCCCTACTTGTTCCGATTATACCGTAGGCCTATTAGTGAAATGTTTCGGATATATAGCGATTGTGAGAGTAATAATCAGGGGCTTAATATAGGAATAAGAAAGTGATAGTGGACTGAAATAAGAGAAATATTTTTGTTTGTTTAAAGTTTACTATGTATTAAAGGAAAAAAAAAGAAGCGATAAAGAATTGAGCATTACAATTTTACTACACGTATCTCCTAAAGTATTTTAACCACGTTTCTCAAAGTGATGATGCTCATCAAATTTCAGACGGATTGAAATAATTCTCTGATGTATCATTAAGGTAAGCATTAGAGCTTTGCTTTAATGTGTTATCTTAATAATTTGTATCATATCCTGCATTAAAAAATGTATTGCCTTTTGATTGGTTGAGAGCTTGTCACATGACCAGAAATATTTCAACTATTTTAAGGTCGCTCTGAAAAAGTACTATTTAGGAGTAGAAGTTCTATTTTAGAGTACCATTTGGGAGTTGACTTTTTTTAAAATCAATTTGATTTTTTTCTTAAAATCTTAATTAAATAATTTGTTTTTATTTCTAATTCTTTTTTTGATAAAAAAACAGTAATTTCTCAAAATCAAAATTTTTCTAAATTTCAATAAAACATTTCAAAAACCATCTTTTTATTTTTTTTTAAATCAATTTTTTGATGCAGGATATAAAACAAATATACCATACCTTCTTGTTGCTGCTGTTAGTATTATCATTATTTTATTGATTTTATTGATAACAAACACAGAGGGCTTATTACAAAATTATGCCTGCTATCAATTCATTATGAAATATTGAACTATTTTTTTACTCTTTTATCCCCATAAACAAACAAAGGTCATCGGTATGACATAATCTTTCAACATTCGACCCGTCTTCTAGCTAAAACTAGCCAATTTTTAAATGTCACCAGTTAAGTTTTTATTTCTCTCAAATTGTAATAAATATGCATAGCTAGCTTAGATCGTTCAGTGCAAAATGAGCTTAATAATAAAGATGCGATTAAGCGTATAACACTATTTGCTCGTGGCGCCGCACCGGCATGTTGCTGGTATCATTCAGAGCACGTGATCTCCAATACACAGAGTAGATGGCGTGGCACTGATCTTATTATTATAGTGCACCTAGTGGTTTGGGCTGGTGTTTTTTATGGAATAATCATGTGTCATCAGGCTTTCCTTTTACAGTAAGTTTTTGTTAATAACATGATGTGAATTCCATATGCTGGAACATACCAAAGCTTTCAAATATCTATACAGTGCCTATAAAACATATCAAATTTCAGTAGCATCTTCTGAATTTGTTGCCCCCTTTAAAGATAAACTAGTATTGTGTGTTATGACAACTAACTCTTGATCCTGAACGCCATGATAAGTATTCTACCTAAGTTATAACCGATCATGGGTCTTAGATCACGTGTAACAAAGGGAAATTTAGACCTCAGACTAATTTTCTTTTTTAATTTTTCAACAGTTTTAAGCCCATTGTCGGATTTATTTTTTAGTAGAAAACGGTCCAATAGTTTTCAAAAAGCGTTGTCAATTACTTTTTGCATCAACACGTGTTTTTTTCTTGCGTTTCCGAAGTCGTTAAGGCTATTACCGTTTATACACTCTCTTTAGAAATCTAGCTATCAGATTGGTCGAAATTGGAGTCGTGATTTTAGCCATTCAGGTAAAGAAACGAACAATGCCAGTACTGGTCAATAGTTCAAGAGTGAGATTCCCGCAAGATTCCGGGTACCGGGAAAATAGTAACATTTTGCTGCGAGCTAGCCCCATTGGTTTACGTGTTAAAACTTAGTAAGTGTAAGCGTGGATACCACACAGTGCTTTTTGTCTGCGATTCCCAAATGATTGTAACATTCAGTCATCTTTCCAGCGAAGATTAACAGACAGTGTTTCAGATTTTCCTTGATTTTTAACCAATCTTTACTCAAGAAAAGGATAAGGTGAGAATTCTTTTTAGATTTGTGTGTTAATTCGGTAAGTAAAAGACATATCGACTGCTTTAATATTCGAGGCCTGGCTGACATATTGGCTCTCGGGACCCAGGCGCGCCTCGAGGTCATGGGAGGATGCATCACCCCCTTGAGCCTATGAAACAACCAGGCCTCTCATTACAGTCGATCTATCTACATGTATATGATTTCACGTGCTATTCGAGATAAATACCTTACACGCCGACGAAACGGTGCAATATTGAGTTTTTGTGACAAGATAATATTATTTAACGAGAAGTTTGNCCAGACCATCCCGAGTCATACATTTATGAAAAGTTGAAATTGAGTCCTTTTGTGTATTGGAGCAAATGGGAAAGTTGTACGCCACTACATCACATAGACGTTATCAATTCAGCCAATTTGAAGAGCCCACACCTATAGTATTGTAACTTTCAAATTTTTTGTCCAATTTCATTCAAACTTTTATTAGTATGCTTCTCTGATTTTCTACTTTATTCTAGACAAGTTTGCCATTAAGGTTGGATTTCCCTTTCATGGCTAAGAAAAAAGGTGAACAAATGCATCACTTTGGAAGACCTTTATGTACTTGAAATGTTTTGACGCTAGCACTTCTTAAAATAGAGTATAATATGTTCATGCAAGTTAATATTTCATACATAGTACTCATATATTGCACAATAATCAACAGAGATTGTCACATTTTGATGTAGTACATTAGCTGGGACAACTGTTTCTTTCTCTAGCCTTTCAAGCAAAATTTTCTCACGATGTTCGCATCTTATCATTTAAAGAGTTGGAGCAATTTCAAAAAAATGTTTCTAACAAGATTTTATCCCCTTATGGCAGTGAGACAATCAATTTCAGAAAAACCCTCTATGTAAACAACATGTACAAAAGTATCATGGTATTTATGACATCACAAAGGTTAAGATATTAGAAATAAACATTGCAACCAAAGGTACATTTTAAAGTCAAAATGAAATAATTTGAGTTGTAGATAATGAAATGGCAAAGTCAAGCAAATTCATAACATTCAGCATGTAACAATAAATTTAGTTTGTTTATCTACATGTATTTCCTATTTCGCAAATATATATTGAAAACTATTTCTCATTAAAACTTTCATGGGGGAGGGGGTACACATATTTCTGTAGGTGTTTGTTTATACTTGCAGTCCATGGCACTGTGTATTAAGGTAGTCAGAGGCCATATATGGTTACTAGTAACTCACAAAAAATTGTCCAACCAAAGGAACATGAAAAACAAGTAAGCCCCGGCCCCTCGGGCAGTGTATCAAACACATCATGTGACCTTTTTATGATCAATGCTTTTCCTCTAAGACAGGATACTACAACAACAACAACAACAAAAAGATTGAAGTTATCCGATATTTACTGCTAAAAATCAAAACATCATCAATAATTGTGAACACATTTCAATAATGAACAGTTGTCACAAACCAATGTGAAATAAGCTGCTTTTCAGAGTTTCTACTAGTATGCTGTGCTTCTGATAATATTTCTATGAAAGACAGTTCAATACATGTACTCTAAAAACTTCATATTGCTTTACTAATAAGTATGTCACATAAAGTCAATTCAGTCTGAAATGAGCAGACATTCTCCTTACAGAGCATTTACTTGACATTCATATCATTTAACCTTTAGATCCATATACCTAAATCCATTTAACGGTTGTAGTTTATACTAAGAACAAGCTTCCCCTCTGATGACCATGTCTCTTCCTGTACATATCAGTGTGCTCTTTCAATTTTCATGCATTTCTTTCTGGAGGTGATTATTTTGAAACAGTGAAATGGCTGAACCTACTCAATAATGCATAGCAAAGGACATACTTCTATCATTCCTCCAACTGTCTGATTTCTATCACTGTCCAAAGTTAAAGTTGGTGGCTAGCAGACCTCTGCCTCGACCTCTTCCTCGACCCCTCCCCCTACTGAATCCCCTTCCGTTTCCTCTAAACCCCTCTCGATCCTGGGCAAGATTGTACCTCCCCCTCCTTCTTTATCTTGATATGCCTCTAACTTCTCAAAACCCTTATAATTCAGTGATACTGAGTATTATAAGCAATCTCATGCGATCATTATCGTAGTGATGGCGTCTTCTAAGAAATAATGTCTCTCATTTCAATGTCGACCTATGGCTGTTGTTGATTCTGTTTACCATGCTTTTCCCTGCTTCAATGAGTCGTTCTTGAGTATCTCCCCCGTACCTCGCCTGATGTACGTATTCAAGCTGTCATTATAACCGCATCGTGGCAATACTAAATTGCCCAATTAAGCTTTAAGCAAGGGTGCATCCTCTCCATAAACTGACTATCAATAGTCTATTTTCTTCGAGGATACCATAGTTCAGGGAAGGCACTATTTATATTTAGGCTGTTGTTAAAGATCGTTACTATAAATCGTTTATAGTTTCAATATACTAGTACCTGATATTGAAATAATCTCGGTGGGTGGGTAGCTTGCATTTCATGTTTGATCACATCCTGATGTCCTTAACGGTTATTCAATAATTTATTATTCAAACCCAATTTGGCATGCCGTATCATCATCCCATTCAGAATACATACTTCCCTGCATTATTTATCTCGATTACTTTTTAAGGCAAAATTAATACTCTTTTGTTGTTGTTGGTATTCCATGTTTGTTTAAATCGTTTTTAATTCAAACTAAACTACACATAGTATTAACATAACTTTTGATGGATTATATAATACAATATAAGTGACGTCGGAATACACGCATGTCTACCATACATAAAAACAACAGCAATCAAACGATTACAGGACAACCAGAGATAAACAATGCTCATCAGATTTGAAAAGTGATACAAAGAGCAGGCATCTGGCCAAATGAAAGAAAACATATAAAAGACAAGCTCTCATACCCATTGACCCTTTATAATATTTTAAAAATGCTATCTCACTTGGCAGCATGAATGACTTTTTTTGTTTTGTTTTAACCTTTATGCAATGTAATGCAAATTACAAAAGTGATTAAGACTGGAAGTAGGCTTTTTAACTCCGCACCGACACTTGAAAAAATAATTGTTTACCTGACAGCAGAAAGTTCGAGGAATAGCTATTGACTTACGAGGCTTATAAATACTTCAGAGAATATGCATTTCTATTAAATACGATAACAGATAACATTCTGTTTAGAAGAAAAAAAGGTGCTAATATTAAAAGGGTGTACCTTTGCAAATTCTCTTTTTTTATGAACAGCAGATAATAAACAACAGTTAGCGGTCCCTTGGTGAAACTGTTATCATATTCTTAAGTGTGAATGCGCGCGTGTGATTAATTCTCTCTTTCTCCCCCCCCCCC
>BEXV01000009.1:493038-516788 GCA_003118195.1 Hemicentrotus pulcherrimus | reverse complement strand
CACACACACAAAAGGAGTACAGAAAAGAAGCATTTACATCTCTGACTTTAACGAACACTTTTACCTTTAATTTTGTAATTGAATTTCGTAGATAGTTTAAAAGTCAAATAATGATCCACTTATATTCTTTAGGGGAATAGGAGCGTTTGTTTCCAGCCTTCTTTCCATGCATCTCTTTAATAAATTGGAACCAGTGCACCACGTGCATGTGAACAAACTGTATAGCCTCTGTCATGGGAAATTACGATTTCTCTAATCGCGAAATTAGTTAATGGGAGATCAAGCAGAAAAATTCAATCACGCAACAATGAGAACTAAAAATCAGCTGAATTTTGAGAGAAAGTGCCGTGCTAGCTTTGGGCATAGTGACTATGGGCGACATGCGCTCGAGATGACGTTTAAACATTTTCGAGGGAATGGGTTTCCAGTCCTCTGGATTGAGGGCACTGCTGAACTTCTACCGGAAGAGATCCCGTGTGGTGTGAGGACGGAGGGCAATGGTTCCTCTAGCTTGTCTTGAAGAGGAAACCTTTATCTTTGGGGATATTTTGATGCTGAGTAAATTAATATGTGACCTTTGCTAATTATTTTTATGTACTTAAATTTATGGAATGGTTCCTAAACGGTCTTAATTAATAAAGTTTTCGGAAGACGATTCATCTTTTGGGCTGATAGAACCCGGTAGTTCGTTCATCTTTACTTGATATAGTTGACGATGAAAGTAATTTTTTTTTTAAAGTAAATTTCATTTCCTGATATGGGAAATTATTATAAAACGACATACACATCATATCTTTCGTAGGATTTGTTTGTATCCAGCTCTTCGTAATCATATTTCCTTTTTTTGACACGGCTGATCAATTCGATCAATTACTGCGGAATAAGTGAATGTTTACCTACCACTGATTCGATAGCCGAGCCGCGATATATCCAATCTGCGATGCATCAGCTTTCTCCCCGGTGACGCAATTCTCCTTTGACCAATCGGCTCAATGAAAGTCTTGCTGTAGGATAAAATAAGCGAACCGAAGAAGCGAAAACAATTGATTTCCCTCCGGATTCATATCTCGGGCTTCACTGAGTTCCTACAGGCTATAACGATGAGCTAACCCGTGAGAGTATGAAGCATGTGCTCAAAGGTGGGTGCGAATACTCGGTGGGAAGATGTAGTGAGATATAAATATGACAATACTATCACAATCAGTATCATGTTCGGAAATACCAAACGCGGTACTTTTAGGTTCATATAAAAGATTTCATTCGGTGCAGAAAATGCTTCCTAATTGCCGTTTAAGCATATCATTTACAGCCGAATAGCATGAATGATGATAAGTTTGTGTATTCATATATTCGTCCATAAGTCTTGGGAGAGTAGGAGAGACACATTCCCAGTTTTGAATTATGTTAAGATCAACATAATATGATAATCGCGTGGAATTAATGTCACACCATAATCATTTTTGGGGGTAAACATAAACATGATCTTTTAGAAAATAGAATAATGAAATGAAAATGTAAAGGATGAAGAACGGCAGGTGTAGACAGGTGTACGACAATGATGGTGTCTTTAGAAAATTTAGAACATTTTAAGTGAAGAAAAAAAAATGTTTTGACAGAATCGCAGTATCTGGTAATTCCTCCATACTCTTAGTCAACTTCAAACATTTTCTTTCATGAAATTCATCACCCAAAACTCCTGCGACATTCATTTCCCTTATGAACAACAAAATTAATGCTTTATTCATATTTAAACATTTCAAGAAATATATCGTTTAAAAAATGAAGTGTTTCATGTGATCTTCATTACACTCCTCTTGTTTGTTTAGCGAAACAAAGTCCGGGAAGAGAAAATAATACGACGAAGTGTAATCTCTTCTTTGCATTAACTTTTAGGGGTATTTCGCGCTAATTTTCACTTTTCCATCAAATTATGTGATTGATGTACCCGCCAATGTCCAAATATTGTGAGCTTACTGTCATTAAACGAGGATTCTAATTCGGTTTGGTGATATAAATGAACATTCAATTAGAGATTAATTTCAAATTTAGATGGATTGTGAGCACACTAATGTGACCGACAACAGATACGAAAGGGTTTATCAGGGAGAAAAACACGGTTCCCAAAATATCTCATAATTATCGGTGGTTGATTTATTTTCCTTCAAAACCAAACATACACACACTTATACGCGTATTTGGCAGATGTTGCATACTGCATACAGTGCGTCCTAGAAAAAACGAAACCGAGAATTATCGATGTTTTATCATAACTTAATCACGATTATAATTCATAAATGATACTTATCATCCTCTTTCATTTGATTCAACTCATATGATGCATATTTCACGCATTTATAGAAATTAATTTGGAGAAAGAGTTCAAAAAAGTCATTTGGCGGACAATATCTGAATTTCTAGAGAAAATCACATTTCTAGAAAGTTCATTTCTGCCCTCTCATAATTATGACACCTCAATCAGGAAAAATGAACTAGGAATCACAAAGTTCTGTTTGTTTAAAGTAATGCTTGAATTTCCATAACTTGATTAAACGAATTCGTTTCCACTGGCTTGCCTGCCGTAGCTACGAACAGAATTGACAAAAGACTTAACTTCGTTTCGTTGAAGATCAGCCGTAGACGAAGACTTCTTGCATGGTTGCGACTGTGGTTGGAATTTGGTTTGAATAGCACACAGGAAAAGCTTGTACATCTTATAGGGGGATGTTGAAAATGGTAAGAGCACACGTTCTCCTTTACAGGAACTGTGAAAATTAAATATACTCTAAAAATTCCTCACGGATTGAATTTTGTATAAGAGCAGGATATCACAAGGGATGGCGAAGATATTATTAAGGAATTCATTAAAAAATCTCCTAATTGATCAGTTGCAAGAGTTTTGTTTTTTAATATCATATCGATCGTTGAGTCTTTCTCACGTATTTTAAGGTGAGTTCAATGTTTTGTAAGATATTCACGTAAATTACCATACAAAAGGAGTCAATGATCATGAAGCACTTATACGGCATAATTTTTTCCCTGGTCAGCAATTTAATACAGATGTATTTACGGAATCTATAGATTATTCAGACATGAGTGAAAATAAGCTTCACTTCTTTGTTGTCGGGTTATATCCCCCTCAACCCAAATCCAGTGTCGGGCAGTCGAACTTTCTTACATCTCTTCTCGGCGACTCGAGACATCACACTGCTCCACCCTAACCAAAACGTTATAAATTTACGCACGCCAGACACATCCATTTTTCTCCAAGGGGGTTGGATCCATAAAATCATAGCGTCGTTCCCAATGGATGACTGGCACAATTAATGGAGAATAAGAGAGAAAGAGAGAAAGAGAGAGAGAGAGAGAGAGGGACATGGGAAAGGAGGAGGAGGGGGGTCTGGGTAATCCTGTCATATTGATACGTCAAAGGGCCGAGATGATATACCGATATCTATTTTAGCTCAGCTTGATGTATGCTCTTCGGGTTATTTCTCATTCGTCTAGAGAGTTGGTACGTTCATCTTTCTCACCCTCACCTATCTCATTTTTCTCTCTTCAGAATCATCATTGTCATCAGTTGGTTTTCTACTTATTCGTCGAACAGTTGGATATCCCGACTTTGTCACCGCCTTATGACAAGCATTGGTCTTTTTTATTATTTTCTGCCTCATCAGTTCTGGCTTTCATCTGCGATCCTGGAATCTCGGAAGAAGAATTATTCCACAAACAGGTTAGTTTCAAATATTAATATCTTTATTATTCTACCTTTTAACTTTGTTCTTGAAGCCTTTTCTACTGTTAGCGGGTTAATTTCACACTGTTTTTCTAATAAATGTTAAATCAGCATTCCAATATTTAACGAGAATGTTATGCAGCATTTGTACACGTTCTTTTATTTACGCGTTATCAATTTTTTTTTAATTAATAACGAATTCTTAGCTTTTGAGGACCAGTGGTTATTTCATTTTGTCGAAAAATTCGAGAATGTATGTTAAACAAGTAGTTAGCGCAATTTTGGTTTGTTTGATCTATTGTTACAATAATTTCTAACATTTTTTCTCTGTTACAAAGTATATTATGAAACTTTTTCATATATCGGAAGTATATAAAGAGCACTTCCTTTGATAATTTCTTGCAAATTTTAATCTAAGATTGGAATTAATTGCAATGCAAATAGAAAATTATATTTTCACTTACCTCATTCGCTTTAAATATTGATAAAGGTTGTATATAAGCCCGAGAAATGAAGCTTGTACAGAAATTCTGAACACGGATGATGTCACTTTTAAGCAAACATCTAACATCTACCACCATCGCCGCTACCTCCACCTACACTACCACCACCACCACCATTTATTATCAGTGGTTTGGCCGTTCGGCACCTGTTTTTCGTTCTTTTGTCAGAAATGTTATTTTGTTCGTCTTACATAATACCAGAAATCTGTTAACATTTCGATGCTAATTGATTCAAATAATTTTGTTCTTGAAAATCTTTATCTTATATTGCCTTGCATTTACGTAGTAATTTGATAGCTTGTCATATGCTTCGTTTTTTGTTCTTGGGGGAAAGAGTGAACGACACGTATGAATATTTAACGTGTTAGGCAATAAATAGGGACAAGGTACGCGATTAAACTTTGAAATATGTATCATGATATAACCCTGTAACTGTTATGGGATGTTTGACGATATGCTGGTATTAACTTCAGGGAGCGAACGACATGGGTTCACTACTCGAAAATCAGAAATCACTGAGAAATCAGCATTTAGACTAAGCAGTTGAAAGACACCAAAAAAAGTTAATATTATTATTATTTCGAAAGGTGTAATAGATTTTGAAGCATGCAAAGTATGTTTCTAATAACTTGTTATGGCTCATACGTCAACTTTAGTATTTTTAGTGTTGAACAAAAGCAGCTAAAAATGTTCCAGAATTGAACGTTCCTATTATACCACAAAGACATTTGCCATTTTGTAAATTATGACTGTTTGGACAAATTGATCAAAGTTATCGACTTGGAACAACCGTTTACAGATAAATAATCTTTCTACACCATCAAACGCCCTCATTGATACGGTGAAATAGGAGTATCCATGGTTTATTGATTTTCTAGTAATGCCTTGTGGATATTATGTTTAAGGAGCAAATTAATATTCAGGCCCAGAAACGTTTTCGTTTCAAGTTTCTGTGTTTTCAATTTGGGTTTCTTCGAAACGTGCATATAAATAGAGAACTAAGAAGAAGAAAAAAAGGAAACTATATAGTTCACCCTCCGCCTTCGCTGTTACGTCATGATATTGATAGTGTTGAAATAATATATATTTCTATTAGCATCTCAGATGATGAAAATGTAGAACCTTCCAGAAGAACGACAATCGTTTATTCATTTCCTCTAATATTTGGTATGGTTGGTAAATCTATACGTTCTATTTAACCCATTATTTAAATCATGACCTTATACCTTGGAGGAGCCAATATGGAGTCAATGGAGATTTTGTTTAGTGCACAATTCTTCGACCAAGTTATTCTTCTCTCAGTTTGTGTGACAACTGATACAAATATGCTCCAAGGTATTACAGTCCTACGCGTTTTAATTTTTGTCCGTCATGATATTAAGTAGTATTGATTTTTCTAGCTCGTTATCTTGCTCTGTTTATTTTGGGAAAAGATTTTAATGTATAGATTTCAACTATACTAAAATATTATATTATTCTGATTTGAGAAAGATATCTGAGCCAGGGTTGTAAAAGATACTTGAGACGACTGCCAATAATCGTAAATTGAGCGATTCGCACCTTTCCTCTTCGTTGTTAAGTGTCTTTTGAGTGATATGGGGTGTATGTGGGTGTGTATGTGTATGTACGTGTGCCCCTCTCTATATAGATGTATACATCTCCCTTTTGTCATTTTCCTAATGTATTTTTTTTCTTTTTTAACTCCCTGTGGAATCATGAAATTGTTTTAATTTTACTATTATTAGCATCATTGTTCTTAGGAACATTCTTCTTCTTCCTCCTCTTAGTACTATCATCATCATCACTAACATTTCTATTTAAATAATTGTATTATTTCATCACCAGTTCCATTCTTATAAAATATTCGGTCACCATAATTTATGAACGAAGTTTTTCCATATCAATTTTACATACAATTATTTTAATCATACTTTATGTATGTTGATTTTAAGACAGTCGATCAAGTGTCTTCAGATTATTCACAAATTTTGGTATAAATATTTGTCTATCCATCAAATACGGTGTTTTGCAATTTAGGCTGATTTGTTAAAACAAAAGGTATATTGTTTATTTTTTTTTATGAGTGGTACCATATTGCCCATATACCCTGTATATTGCTATGATTATGCAACGACTATGTATGATGGTTCCTTTTAGCCTCATAAGTAAAGAGAAGGAGACCGTTGATAACGCGTAAGACGTAACGCTTGGGTGACGTTACACACGATATAAACCAGCGTGACATTTCTTACTCACAGCAGGAACAAAATCAACCTTTCAAAACAAAAAGCGTCAAACATAATATTATCCTACATAATTATAAGACGTATTAAGGAATGTTGGTGACGGGGATATTGCTAAATATAGAAGTTTATGCAAAAATAATAATTATTAAGGCTGAATGTCGTATTTTATGGTCAATTGTTTTCAATTCTGTTGAAACAATGCTTGATTTTCTATCTAATTGATATCAAAATATGTTAATTCTTTAAATGTACATGTTTAACATAATGTCTTATTCATATTATATAGTCCAATTCGTTATGATTTAAAATCAATATAGCAAAACAAATTAAGTTTGGAGCGGAAATAGCATAACTACATTTTCACAAATGTAAATACATGTATAGAGCAGTCATAGGATAAAAAAACAATAAATTGCTAATAATTTGTCATTATTCTCATCATGTAATGTTATTCGATGTCGATTTTATGATTCTCACATTACTTTTTAACCCACTTTTCGTTTTCATCTATATATTTTCCTTATCCACGTGCTCGAACTTGCTTTTCTATCTTAATTTTCATTTATCTTATCTTCATTGAAGACTCTATCATAAGCAGACCTAATTATTGCATATAGTAAACACAGTCACGACCCATTACTACTGGCTTTCTCCAACTTCACCATATTATCAACTTTTAACACCCGACTAGATGGATTTCATTCTAGACATAATTAAGCTCATTAACGTATACATAACTCGTTATCACTGAATTTAAGACATGTGCAATGCGAACAGAACTGTTCATATTTCATTCTCTCTCTCTCTCTCTCTCCCTCTCTCTCTCCCTCAAACACACACACACACACACACGCATACACACACGCACGCACCTACCCACACATGCTTTCTTCTCATTCCCTCTCATTATCATGCCACAGCAATTAATGTGTGAAAAAATATCAAGCCCAATTAACCATCGCTCGAGTTTATTTTTGTGGCATAATTATCATTAGCCATGACATTTAACGAAGTTTGATTATTTGCACAGCTTCTAAGGTAATAATGATAAAGTCCTAATTAAGAGCGGCACCTCTGGATTCATTAATTCAGGTGACTACTCAATAATAAAGAGTAATTTTTCATGTGATTTATGCCTACAATATCATTGCGATGATTTTGCGCGTACATCCTGGTATCTCATTGTAATCAAGATTCAAGTCAATTCGAACATTAATGCAAATATTAGGTTAGGTTGTTTCAGTCAAACAGGCGTGACATGATAAAACATAGACTAGGATATTGTTTAAGCTTTATTTCCGAGATCATCCTGTCTTTCTAAACATGTCCTCCACAGATTACTTAATCAAATCAAGGTTCCAACATGTGCTGTCGTAAAAAATGAACGAACAAACAACATGTTTAGTTTACAAGGCAAACATATTTAAAGAAAATAATCAGTAAGGGTTTGAATAGTTATTGGGTGCGGTTTTCGTCAAGTATGCATGCATTTATTATCATTTTGGGTACAAAAGCTAAACTTCAGAAAAGTTTAAGTTTGGCAAGGCGGAATAAGTTTTGATCAAACTATAACCGCGGACTCTCTGTTATTTTATATTTTCTATCCAGGTATTGCGGCGGTTGGTTCTCAATGGAGAGTAAACTGTATCCGTCTTCGTGTTCTCTCTACCTTATGATTGTCGTCATCGTCTTCTCGATCGGTCCACATTGCGTCATCGCCGACTTCCAATGCATCCGATCGCAGTGCTTTAGCGGCGCACCTACCTTCGAAAATGCCTTACGACTCAAGATGGACACGGTCGAATCAGCGCTTCGTCAGTGCTTCCCGTCCTTTAGCTTCACGCACGGCGTCAGCGACGCTCAAATCGTCGACGCCATTGGTCATCTCAGGAAATGCAACCGACATGCAGCTACCGGTTTGTCCAGAATGGTACAGTCATACCACACAGACTTAGTCTCTGGATGGCAGAGTTGCTGCAACACCCAATCGTTAGGCAAACGACGGCGACGACGGAGTCAGGTTGTTGATGGCGACGGGGAGATGATTTTGCAGGATAGTCGAGCAAGGAGGAGAGCCAGCCTTATCCAACGACTTGCAGATCTTGTGGCTAGTCGGTCGCGACGGTTGCTCGAGGACTGAACAATAAGTAGAGATGGACTAGAACGTTTAAATCATGTCGTATTGTGATTGTGAATATTTTTGAATGCAGAAGCTATCAAATACCGAGTATGTGTTAAATTATGAATGTTTTCGAAATCAGTGTCAGGTTTTTTGTCGAGATAGTTATCCGTTGTTGGAGTAAACACAAACCTTGATGCTTGGGGTTATTTACCCGTTAGAACATGCTTCTTGTCGTAGTCAATCAGGCAGGCGGCTTCTTTAAGTCATACCAAAAAAAATCACCGTATTCCATCGCAGAAGATGCTTGCATCAGATAGGGGTTGTTGTGGATAGGCCTATACTAATAGACTCTAGGTTTCAAAAGCAAAATGAGCAAAGCCTTCCGGTCAACGGAGGATCTTAATATCAACGGCACGACACTTGATGAAAAGGAGATCTTAGTCCATTTTTTCCATTGATTCGAAGCGAGGCGTGATATCAAACACGATGCATGCATGGGCAAGGCCGTTGTCATATGTCACAGCTAAAGATGATATAATCATAAATCACATCGTATGGAAAGAGAAGATAAGTTGAGTTTGGCATAGCCAGCCCCCTTCCATTACAACTCTGACATACAGTCTTTTGAAAGAAAAGTTTATCGAACGATATTTCAAGATCATTGAGCACAATTGTTAAAGGTAAAGACCAGTTTTGGAAACGCCCCCCCCCCCTCTCAAAAAATGAAATAGAAGCTCTTATTACCAATCATGTGGAAGAATATGTTTTGACTAATACGTGATGATTCAAATTTTGCCTGGAAACCGCCTACTAATTGATATATTTGGTAAATTATTATATCTATCCGGACTTGATAGATATAGCGTAGTCCCATACATCTTTCTGTGTACAGTGGTTGTAACTCTACAAAGACTGGGCCAAATTCCTTATCATTTTGATGATTCCAGAACCTTGCATTACACACCAATTATGCTAGATGTTCAACCTTTTCCGATCGATTCCACAACGTTTCTTTCACAATGCAATCGTAAGACCTGATCTGGTTTATACCTTTAAACGGCTTATGAACTAAAATGTAACATAACCATTCCATATTGATTACGAAAATAAAACGTCTGGTTCAAATTGTACTGCATTATGAATAGGGTGATCAAGAGCTCTCAAGAACGAAATCGATATAAAAAATAAATGCGCAAAGGTGCGATGGCTCAGTGGTGGAGCAGTGGTCTCGTAACCGTGAGGTCCCGAGTTCGGAACCCAATTCGATGCGTTAGGCATTTATCCTCATCACCAAATCCCCGCAGAGGGCCTAAAGCCGTCGGTCTCCTGGCTGCTCACCTACAAGCATATACATGCTCTCTTAGCAGTCAGGTGAAACAAACAAAAACACCAATAAACAATCTAAAATGTATACTTATTTACATAGTTAAAGATAAACTTGTGTTTTGGTAAATATAGACAATAAATTCTCTTTGAATCCAACGAAACTTACATTGAATGTTTAAGATTACATTGTGTGTTTGTTTTTATTTCACTGGTTCAAACAACTAATCTACTTTAGGATAAACAATCCATAATAAATCAGAGCAACGTTCTTTCAAAAACCATTCCCATACCAGAGCTAAATATTAATTTTAAGCTATTTAATTATTAGAAATGCTAAGTTGTCTGGATAATCAAAATATGTTTAATGTCAAAACGTACAATATTTAATGAAACTTTGTTAAGAAAGGAATAAAGGGATGATTGGGTTCAATCGCCATCATCACTACATCTCTACATGTATACCCTTCAGCATCAACTTGACCGACTGAAATCGTGATAGCACACTGTGGGGGCAGTATGTGTGTTTGTGACTAGCTTTCAGATATTATCACTGAATCCAGGAACCTTCACTATCGATTTGTATCCACTTAGCAAGAGCGAATAGGTGTAGAATTCAATTATTATCTCGGTTTAAATACTAGATTACCCAAACCAAACACGCAAGCTTGGTTAAATTAAGTTAAATTTAGTCTCCATTTGGCGCCGCGTAATCTATCCAAACGCGTTAATTTACAAGATCTTGGGTATGCCTACAGACACGTAATGTTCAAATATTAGGGTCGTACTCTGCTTGAACACTAAATAACCTTATATTAGTTTGAATAATCCATAAATATGTTTTCCGTGTCATTGTTTTTTAAGCATGCCATTTCCTAGACTAGAAATAATATAAAAATTTCATTGCGAAACCTGTTGTCGAGAACGTGCCAAAACATACCCATTACTCATTCTAATGAGATTTACAATGTAATGAGACTGTTTAAAGCGTGTTGCTTGTCAAAAGCAGCAGATTTATATCAACCAAAATGACAATCAGAACAAAGTGTTGATTTGGCTGTCATGTCTTGTTTCAGTCATGTCGGGAATAGAGTTTTTTCGACAAATTCAACAAAGTGATTGAAATTCATGAATGTTCATGTGCATGCTCATGTTTTCGATGATGACGTTTGATCAAGACATCTTGATTTCTCTGTTTCTGTCACATTGTAAATTCGCTCTCCTTGTCACTTGTTTAAGATAGTGCTGTAATGTTGCTTGGAATAAATGGTGATTCTTCATATCGTAAAGTAATGCTGTTAATTCTAACAAAAAGGATAACAATAATACAAAAAGTGATATATTGTATACAATGTGCTATGTATATATCAGGGAGAAAATGTATAAACGTGAATATTGAAGTTGATATTGATGTTTGAGTGCATTTATTTTGTCCACAGCCTACAGTCTTTAGGGGCGTGTCCCACAGTTTGACTGAAGTGTTCCCCCCCCCTCAGTCAATGGAAGTGTTGCAAATTTAACACTGTGGTCGCACTGTGCACAGGCCCTTTAGTTTCTCTCTTTGGTCACATTATGTCACACTGTTTCGCACTGTGGTGCACAAGTCCTTTCATTCTCTGTGTTCACAGTGTGTAACATGTACTGTGTCACACTGTGGTGCAAGTGCTCTTTAATTATCTTTGTGTTCACAGTGCGTTACCTGTACTGTGTGACAATGTGGTGCACGTGGGCTTCAATTCGCTTTGTGTTCACAGTGGGTTACATGTACTGTGCCACACTATGGTGCATGTGCTCTTTAATTATATCGGTGTTCACAGTGTGTTCATGTACTGTGCCACAATGTGACGCACGTGCTCTTCAACTCTTTCTGTGATCACAGTGTGTTACATGTACTGTGCTACACTTTGGTGCACTAGCTCTTTAATTCTCTTTGTGTTCACAGTGTTTTACTGTAAAACAGAACTGGGTCGAACTGTGTTGAAAATGCTCTTTATTTTTTGTGTGGTCACAGTGTGGTGCACGTGTTCTGTAACTATGTGTGTTCAAAATGTATCACATTGTGTCACACTATGGTGTATACGCTCCCTAATGCTTTCTAAAGTCACAATGTGTACGATGAATAGGATGAACAAAGTGAAAAGGGTGTGAACACAATGTGAGAACAGTATAAACACGATGCGAAAGTAGTGTGAACGGTGTTGCTGTATTTCCTCTTCGGTTGCTAGTTTTGTGGTTCGGTTCTTTCTATCAGAGATGATAAACAAGCAAAGTTTGATTTAAAGGCACACTGTCCTAGTTGTAGCTACTTACTCCCTCTATATAGAAAACTTCCCCAATCGGTGCCTGTTGGTCCCCCATGATCCTCTTTTTCTTAAGTTAAATGAGAGCTGAGTTAATGAGATAGCCACCTGTCAAAGTGATTTCGATGGCTCGCTGGGTGGTCTAATCCCTTCTTGCTGAAGTAGTAAAGCCTGCCTTTAAAGCGGGAAGTGTGATATTGCCCGAGTGGAGAAAGAGCCAAATTAAAAAAGTGGTAAGGTAGGGAGAACTAAATTTAGAGAGTGAGCATGGTGTGTGAGAGAGAGAGAGAGAGAGAGAGAGAGGGAGAGAAGGGTTAAGAGAAAACACGAAAAGGGTAAATGGTTAAAAAGAACTATGTAAAGGAATAGCAGAGCTATTTTACACCTCCCCCACCCGTTCTCTCCCCCCGGAAGAGATGATGATTTCCAGGGAAATATCTATAGGCTTCCCTCAAGGGTAATGCCTTGGGTTATGGGTCAATAATCGGGACATTTTGTTGTGCTTAAAACCTTCTCAAGTATTATCATTTCCTACAACTACCTACCGCTCGGTCGCCGTTCGACCTCTCAGCAGCTAGACATGGGCGATTACCAAACATAATAGCCTAATAAAGCGAAAAGCATGTACTGGCAGGTAATATCACCTAATTATAAATAAAAGTACAGAATAGATGCCGAATATTTCAAAATGCCCTTTTCGTCGAAACGCTATAAATAGATACAAATTGGTCATGTGAGCTGAAAAGAGGGGATTCTGAAAGTCTGTTTCACAACGCTGCAATCGATGGGGCTCACCCCCTTTTCATACCTGACTCGTGTAAAGTACAAAGCTGATAATGTGTATTAAAGAGCTTTATACGATTTACATATTTAGGTTTATTTATAATGTTTGATAAGGAAAATATCTTAAGAAGAAGGATATAATAGGCTTCCACTGCCCTTCAAGGAGACAGAGATTCTCCACGGCATTGCTAGAATCATATTCCAGGAGAAAAAAAGAACACACCGGCTGAATAAAATGAGTTAGCAAAGGTGAATTTTAATGATACGTAGGTCACAATAGTGTAATGCACGTTTAAAAAATACACGTAAATGGACATTTCGACAACGCTGACACACAGGGAACACCGACAACAAACCGATCAAAACTTCTCAAATTTCGCTATGTCGGGGTCCGATACATGCCCCGAACTGACCTGGTACGCAGCCCGAATGCATCCTTCCAGTTCTTTTTTGATCAATAAATGTTTTATTTATCTAAACACAAATAGTAAAATTCCAGACAAAGTAAATGCACATTACATCATTCAGAAGTTAAATCAGTTGCAAGTCAAAACTGAATTTTCCTTTTCATCCAAAACAATATACAGAAGAACAACATTCAATTAAACGCAGGCCTACTTAGTTAGTTTTTTAAATTTCTTTTTAACATCAAACAATCATTTATACATGAAATCAAAATATCCTTTATATAAAAACATATTACTACCCCTTAAGATTACAAATTAGAACAAAACAAACGAAAATCACAAAACAAGAGACACTCGCAACAATACCGACAGCCAAAATGCGTACATGCAGCACAGTTAGCATTTTTGTTTGTTTGGTGGGGGCTTTGGTGATACTAGAAGATAAAATGCGAGAGAGCCAGTCAGTCAGTCATGTAGAGAGGGTTCCAGAGGGGATGATTATATTACGTTTTCCTCTCGACTCTCCCGCCCCACCCTTCTCTCTCTCTCTCTCTCTCTCTCTCTTGTTATATCGTTTCCCTTTTGATGGAGGACGGGGGCACGGTCCAACGTGCCCCATATTTAATCCATGCTGGGCAAAGCTCATAGACCCATCGAAATAGTTACATACAAGAACCATCAACAAGTGCAAATGGCTGCGATTGCTTGCAAGCTTTTAAAACACTTACCTCTGTAGAAGAAAAAATAAATGTTCAGTTTGCTTTCCCTATCTTATTCACTTTTTTATAGTCCCTTCCAAACATTTTCCAATAAACTATTTTTCAATGTGTGCAAACAATGAAAGCTAGGTATTTACTCATATTCAACTTGCATGAGTGAATATAAAAGGTCTTTCATATTCAAGTCTATTAAAAGCATCAATTATGTAAAGATAATAGAAAACATTCTAATAGGGACTTAATATACCTAATTGAACCTGCTTCCCAAGGAGAATCATCTAGTAGTAAAACATGACACACAATGTGAGCTTGGGCATAAAGCTCCATTAAGTTATCTATTCTCTTATCTATCTATTTGTTCGGAAATGTCATCTCAGGTATATTAGATGCTCTGTTTCAAGAACAATCAAGATTGCCGACCCAAAAAATATCCACTGCTTTTTGTCTTAAAATCGTTGGTCTCTAAGAAGCACTTATCTTCTTTTTAGTGCCTATTACAAGGAACACATCAAAGTACCCGACGCCACCGGCACAGTATTATTATAGACCTTTCAACAAAATTTCTATTTCCACAAGAAAGAGCAAATTAAGATTGCAATATACATGTATCTGTACCATACTAAAACTATGCTTCAAAAGGTTGTTGAGATGAATTATTTAATAGTGATGAATATATTATTCATAGTTTCACAATTGGAAGTGTGTGCAGTCAATGTTATAATGTCGTAATATGGCGTGGGTTACTTTAAATGGCTTGATTGATTTATTATCATGCATCTTAATTTGTGTATTTCTCAGGGGATTGAATTTAAAAGTGTCCAGGGCTTTTTGCTTATTGCATATGAAATTAGCGTCGTGACTAGATTATGGTGTCATTTTGGCCACTGGTCACTGAATCCCTTGATTGGTTCCGTATTAAAAGTTTCGAAGTAGGCCTAATAATAATTTGGATCCAAGCAGGAAAAGAGGGTCGCCAACGTAAGTGAGAAGTAAGCATTCTTTTTAAAGAAGAAAACAAAATCTATTTGTGAAGTATCTCAATCACTTTGGAATTGATCATCCTTAAATATTCAAAAGACGATAGGAACACTTTTCCTTTACCAAACCATTCTGAGCACTGGTATATCCGAACTGGTTGATGATCAATGAATGCATCGTTATTATAATTCCTTCAGCCTACTTAGGTATGCATAGCCTTATCCCGACGTAGCATCAAAACAAGAACAATTTTTCTATTAAAATCTATATTACCAGCTGGTAGCTGGGGTGTGTTATTTCTATTTACCAAATGTATTTTCTATCACATTAATTAAGCTTGGTCCCCCCCCCCTCTCTCTCTCTCTCCCTCTCTCTCTCTCTATCTCTCTCTATCTCTCTCTATCTCTCTCTATCTCCTCTCGTGTTCATAGCCCTCCTCGCCATTTTGTTTTGTGGAACGTTTCTCCTGTATTTACTCACTGATTTTCGTAACCCATGCAGTTAAGTCAATGTTTAACACACACGTCATGATTGTAGACTTCGATAATGACAACATTTTGTTCATCGAATGGTTTCAGTTTATTGTTTCATATTTTTCTTTATGTTTAAGATTTTGCAATGATTTCACAAAGTAAACGGTACAAATAATCATGGATTCTATATAAACAGAGACAAAAACAGATAGTGAGTACCGTATACCTGAGTCTATCAATTTGTTTGGATTTATCAAATTATAAGACTAAACAAACAAGAAGAGTGAAATAGGGAGTGGCCTATGATGAAAGATGTGCTTGTGAGTTTTAAGCCCCGAAAGGTATAATACATCCAGCTTCAGGTCATTTTTTTTCCTCTTCATTTTAGGCGACTGCACCCAAGTGTGACGTGTGCCTATATGTAATCATGCAATGAGTTATATCAATGTGAAATAAGCCCGTCCAAAGGGCCGAATCAGTTTTTGCGGGAGAGAAAGGAATAGGAAGAAAAAAAAAAGGAAATAGAACAGGGATGAAGAAATGTGTATAATAGATGAAAAAAGAGTTACAAAGAAAAAAAAACTAATGATGACACGGAGGAAGATAATAAGGGGGACAGAACCTGGTTGATTAATTATAAGTTATAGAGTCATGTGGTGTTTGTATGCACACTGACTGCCTGGTACAATTCTGCCAAAGGGGATGATGTCAAATAATCAAGAAGTGCCAGAATAACAACATCGAAGCAATATAGTAAAATGTAGTAAAATTATGTCACAAAATTAAACTGAATAGCATAGACAAAATTGAATTAAAAATCAACACTAGCGCCCAATAATGAGATGTCGAGGTACATTATGATCCTTGATGGGTAATTAGCCGCCCCCATCCTTAGCGGAAAATCTAGGATCACCCTGGAGTTTCGTGTGAGGGGGTGGGGCGCGGCCGGGGCGAGACGGGGCGCGTGGAGTGATCCCGATAAGGATATCGATAGCTAGATATTCGAATTGTATTCGAAACATGGCTACTTCTGCTTCGTGGACGTGGACCTGGAAAAGCGTCCAAATCTCTTGTCTAATTCTTTTCGTTATCACTATTCAAGTCTGTAGTGAAACCTTAGAGGATGATATCCTTTTTGCACCAGGAGGACAGCTTAATATGAAAATGGGTCAAGCAAAACCTCAA
The DNA here is from genome assembly GCA_003118195.1 of Hemicentrotus pulcherrimus. Lineage (NCBI taxonomy): Eukaryota > Metazoa > Echinodermata > Echinoidea > Camarodonta > Strongylocentrotidae > Hemicentrotus > Hemicentrotus pulcherrimus. Next base: position 500,016 of record BEXV01000009.1, on the reverse strand, counting down.
AGGTAACACGTCATTCAGGTTGTTCAGTCCCATTATATTGAGAAACGTGTCATGTAGTGTATGTCAATGGCAATATAGCGGTGAAAATTGATAGACTGTTCATGGCATTTATTTCATGTTAGCTCGACATAGATCTAGACCTATATATCATTCTTATTGAATGACATTGATTCAGATACAGGTAGAGATTTAAACTAACTTTAAAATATGCATGAATGTCTAGATCTAGTGTCAAAACGTAGACGGTATAAACGATTGATCTAGACTGTCCCATAGAACACACATAGGAGCATCACTATCCTGGCTGTGTAGTAAAAGCTGTGCTTTTGATTCTCAACATTGCAAACACCACTGTATAAAACTCAACTGATTTCACTCAAAATCGGTACTTTAGTGACAATTGATGACACCTAAATAGCAGTAAAATACAATTTTTTAACTTACTGATGTTAAAAAGAATAATTTAAAAATTCAAATTGTAAGTCTAGTGTCAAACTTTGCTTACAGCTGCATCGACATGATTGTGTAGAGTCTATGCGATTTTGTGTGGTGTGTGTATTTGTGTATGGGTATAATAATACCTGCCTTACAGCATGTATGCAGTGCTAGAGGTCAATACGCATTAGCATTGACTCTCTATGCTTTGCTGGAGTGCCATAGAACTAGATCTAGAACTTTCCCATATGATATTGATAAAGCACTGTGCACTTAAGTTATATAGTTAGTTTACAATCTCTCTCTCTTGCTCTCTCTTTCTCTCAGCAAATGAGATTGGCGGAGCCACTCACACGTCTTTGAATTTAAGGAAGAGAGGGCTCACTTAACAAAGACAATGCAACTACGTAACACACTGACAGGTCATGCTGTTAACAGGTGAAGCACTTCACACATAAACTTACGCACACTTGCCATAGGTACACACATAAAATCAACGAACATTTCAGTACAACTTTCCAGTTTGTACCTCTAATATGACAAAAATTAGAATTTTTCAAACTTAAGTAAGACTTAAACTTAATTAAAATACTTAACCTTTTACGGATGCTGAAAAAATCGTAACAAATAGACTCTAGAGGGTTTGACTGAAATATCATGATTTGGGTATCGGCTTAAACCAGAAATCGCAAGCTTTCTCCTCGCACCAATATCATATAACATTGAGCGAATGGCAGCCAGCAAAAGCCAATCAGAAGGGCCCTTGTAGGTGCCCATTTCGTAAAATGAGGCCGAGACCAGGTCAACGTAGTTCACATGTGCTATATGTAAGCTATGTCCTCATAGAATCAAGTACAGTCACACGATTCACAAGTGACAATCCCAGTCAACTTGATTTAAAAACTTCAAAAGTTCAAATTGATATACTCATACTCATATAGATCTGAAATAAGATACTCTTAGCATTGTGTGTAATGAAACAAAATTAAGACAACATCTAGCGATATGATCTATTTATCACTGCACAAAACTCGCCACAATTCACCAAAAATAGGCACTTTATTGACTACGGTATTCAAGACAGTGGACATCTTGGCCTAGTGGAAGTGGTAGCAGGAAAATGAAATCAATTTAACTTACCAGTGTTGGAAAAAATACTTTGAAAACCTGGACTAAACTTAGGGTATTGGCCATCCCTGGTCATTTCCATGACCTGCCATAAAATGTTGAATTAGGAAGTGTCATTGTAGGCATTGCACATGTTTTAACTTTTAATTAATTGTATGGAATATCAAATATTTGTACTATTCCTGAGGTGAGTATCTACTCTCAAATCAAAGTGGTTAGATTTGATGATGGAGTTCAGTAATGGAAGGGGAATTGTTGAGAAAGTATCTTCCAATTTGAAAGGTTAATTTCTGATTTTGGAATGCTTTCAAATTTGCAAGTTCAACTTCTGATTGATTATGGAAGACTTCCAAATGTATACAGAGTCTGCCTGAACTGAAATACTTAGGCCAAATAACAAAACTTAAGTGTTTCTCGTCCCTGCCCGCTTTTTTTTTTTTTGGCCGCCGCCTTCTCCCTTTTTCTTAAAAAAAAAACTATTTACAGAAGAAAAAAGCCTGTGATATACATTTTTTTTTAAATAGCTTCTAAAGTGATACAAATCATTTGTTTTGTCAAACATTGCATCAGTATTCTCACATAGCACAATATCTGTGAATAAATAGGCTTCGCCAGCTATAATTAGTTATCTTGGGGGGAAAAAAAAGAAAAAATAGCAAAATATGAATTAGTAATGCCTTGACTCATTTTTTTTTCTTTAAATCCGATGAGAAACACATTATTTTTGTTATTTGGCCTTACCAAGTTACCACAATTTCATTTCTGGATAAGTGCAGACGTTCATTGAGGGGTATACTTAAACTGAAATGAGACCCACAGAAAGTAAGAAGCATGAGTGTTTTTTATATGGATGTTACCTAAAGTTTGTGATAAATATACTTGATGCAGGTTCCTGTTGTATGATGTGAATCCAGGGGAAGGATTCAATCTGAGACGGGATGTCTACATGAGAATAGCAAACCTGGTGAGGAAGCTCCAGGAGAAAGACAACTGGGTCCTTGTGCTCCCGCCTTGGGGCAGACTCTACCATTGGAAGTCAAGGAACATGCAGCAAGTGCGAATACCGTGGTCAACCTTTTTTGATGTGGAGAGTTTGAATCGCCATGTTCCCGTCATCGAATTTGAAGATTATATGAAAAGTAAGGAGCACAGTTGATTATGGGCTGTATCAATAGAGACATATATCAAATGACAGTACCCAGCTTACAGCCACTTTTAATCAGTGAACTTAACCTGTCTGTCAGTCATTCTTTCTTAACATGTAATAACCAAAATATACCAAAATACAAATTGTTACCAACTGATATGATCTCTTTTATATCATTACACTAAAAAGTTACTGGGTTTGTGTGCTGTTGGTTTAACTAAACCAAATTAAAGAAATAGTAGATCATTATTACACTCCCAGGTATATTTCTATTTTGATGCAAAGTGATTTTCTATAAAATGTGATGGATCATTCTATGAAGACTTCAAACTGCCGTTACATATTCAAGTAGAAGTTTGTTTGTTTGTTTGTTTGTTTTTATTTCTGCGTTTTCAAAATAGAACATAATCATTGTACATTAAGGAACAATTATTTCTTCATTGTACATAATTATAAATCTTTAAGTGCATTAAATAAGATGCATACAAACACATATATCTTTCAACGAAAATAGATAAATTACAGAAAACAGAGGAGGCCGCAATCATGAGCGGTAAGCTTGAAATCTCAAGTCACAAAGACTCAAAGAGTATTCAAAGTTACTAATTGTAATTCATCTTATAATCAGCTGTCACATTGAAAAAAACTGAATACCCAACTTTTCCACAAAGCTATTCTTTTCGCATCCTTTCTATGTTGTAAGCGCTGTGGTACTCCTTAGTGTATAGGGCAGTATCCACGACCACTATTGATATCATCATTATCATTCTTATTATCATTATAATATAATACCTAGAGATATAATGGTATAACGTTGTATGAAGTTGAACTAATGTGAAATATAAAACATTCTTGTGTATCTTTAACTTTTATGTTTGGAATTTTGTTTAATATGACAGTTACAGGTGAAGGAGCAATCGACGAGCATGTCTATCTTCAGCCTTACAAAGAAGGGTGGACGGATGGTAGATGGGAGGAGAGGATGCATGAACGAGAGTGCAATGACCCACCCACTTACCAGAAGAATGGAGAAGGGAAGTACAGAGGCTGGTACTGGGGGTACTCGGAAGCTTACGCTAGAAACTTCAGGTGTCTGTCAATTCAGGGCTCGGCTGGAGACCTTGCCCCCTACCTCACAAAGAATATTACTGCAAGGTGAGTTATACATTCAACTAATCTCTCTTTTTTCTCTCTCTCTCTCTCTCTCTCTCTCTCTCTCTCTCTCTCTCTTTCTTGAAGAATACCTTTTTTCCATATCAATGTCATTTTCCCCCTCTAACTGTCAGTGAAAAGGAGTTCAACCCTTAAGCACCTTAAGTGCCCAAGGACAGCCCTCAGTAGTGCCGGTATGTGCATTAGATTCTTCAAAGGAAATCATCTACAAGTTTATGCAGGAGGAATGTCACCTCTTGTGAATGGATGAAAAATGTTGTAGTTCATGATGTATGACCAATAATAGGGACTTTTAGATTTGCGTGGACTGATACGTGTGACGTCCATTCAAGGCAGTGCATTAAAAGGACGTCGATTGTAGCAATCCACGTTGTCGTTGTGCAAATCAAAAAGTCCCTATTTCAAGATAAATAACTTTGTGAAGTTGGGAAGTGTTCACTTTTTAAATGAATAGATGTATCTGTGATCTTTCAATACCATCAGTGTATTAAAAGATAACTGCAGGGAGAAATGCTTGTTTGCTCACAAATTGTCCAGTCACACATCCTGTTTGAAAGTGCATTTTAAAGTCATCCGTCATAATATTAGTCGCAAAACAACCAGGAATTTGAGCTGTACATGCAGTGGCATAACTGAATATGTGAGTTTAGGAAATGTTTCTTTGTTTGTGTGTGTTTTGGTCTTCAGATCAGTTATGATTGACAGAGCCGAAAGTGTACTCCATGATACATTCGGCAGGTCAGAGTATTGGGAAGTAAGTCGATTGTGACAAAAAGTAGTGCTCAAAATGTTTTCCCTTCTGTGTTGGGTTTTGTGGTCACTTCCCTTTTCTTGCACTTCTTGTTCTTGCTTGTGTTAAACTCTTTGGCATTCAACAACACCTTTGCTCATCACCTTCCACTCTGACTAGCTCATTCCCTTTCTTAGAAATTGATACTTCTATCTATGCTACCTTTCACATATTGGGTATATCTAACAAGTTTATATTAAAGGGATAGTTGAGTTCTGTTGCAGAGGGTGCTACACAAAATAATTTTTTTGTGAGATAAATTTGAAAGAACATAATATTTAAATGACAAATTCATCTTTGTTTGATTGAAATCGGTTCAGAGACAGGAGACGGCTTAATATAACGATTTCTAATACTTGTGTACCACCACAAAATATTAGATATTTTGAAAAATTTGAAAAATCGTATTTCAGCCAATGCTGGCTTTTTTGTTGGCTTTTTTGTGTTGCTTATATTACCCACAATTAGCCGGCTCATGTATTGTTATTTTTAATTATATAATTAATTAAGGGGCACCATGTTTTTTTTTTAAAGTGGAGCTGAATTGGTATGATCTAAATATTGGCTTAATTTCACACATTTTGGGGTCTAAAATTACCTTCATAGCAATTTTAGGTTTCAAAAGGGCACTATGAATATTTTAAAAAGATAAATCAAAGAATAAGAGCAATAATCATGCACTTTGAAATCATTTGCGGTCTGAAAACAGATCTCAACTATCCCTTGAACTTGTCAGGATGGAAATATTTAAACTCACCACATGTAAATAGAAGTAGATATAGATTACACCTCACCAGTTATAGTATTAGTAGAAACCAAATATGGCATCATGACATTTATTGAGTGTTATGTCTCTAACAATGTTGTTAAGCATGGCATTATGAGATTATTTTAATCTCCCACTCATTCTTAAAGCGATTACATAGATTATGAACATCTGTGTATCATATAATAATCATAGCATAATTTCATACATTTGCTGTTGAATATATGACCAGGTAAATGAGGTAACAAACCCTTCACTTGTTTAGCTTTTCTCAACCATCCTTGTTCAAAAACTTAAAAGAGAAACATTTTGATACTACATTCATTATTAAATGCGTAACAAGAAAATGTTTCTAATTTTCAGGAAACTCAATAGTAGTAAAACCAAAGTCGGGTTGAACACTGTATCATGTATACCTTTTTAATGAGTAAGTTATTTGTGAATAGATGAAGAAATAATTGTTCATTCTGAAGTGTTTTGATATTCTTCTTTTTGAAGTGATTGTGCTCTGACTTTCTACGCTAGAAGTATGACATCTTTAGTTTGCATCAGGTTTTTCCTTTAACTTTCAAAACAAAAGTCTAACTGGAATGAGGAACCATCTTCTTAAGAGTCTCACAACTTACAAGTATTCCTATTCCTATTTCCATTAATTATGCTTTACTTCTATTTCTTTTATTACTATTATTGATTGCCTGTCGGTTTGTGAAGTACATTGGTATTAGTTGAAACTGTTACATCATTTCAAATTACTACTGAAACCTGCAAGTCTATTTGATATATTGTTTTAACCATGATCTATTTGAAATATAAGTCAGTTATTCACCGCACAGGTAACAACAATAGTCATTAAGATACTATCACACTTTCTCTCTCCCCTCTCTCTCTCTCTCTCTGCGGGCGCGTGTGTGTGTGTGTGTGTCTCTCTCTCTCTCTCTCTCTCTCTCTCCCTCTCAGTTTCTCTTTCCATTTCTCCTTACCTTACTGACTATCTTTTAATATTGTTCTTTCTTTTTTTTCAATGGATCAGGAATCTTTTCTGATGAAGAAATATGATGGCTGATTCTTCTTCTCTATTGCTATTTACCCTCTGTAGTTAATAATACGAAACCATCATCTTATTTATTCCCTTTGTATTTTCTTCATTATCTTGTAACAACATTTCTGTACACTTTCCTGTCAAATTATACTTTCCTTTCTATAATCCAACATTATCTGTAAATCAATCCTTCTTAGATCTGTTCTTTTGTCTCGCTGTGAAGAAGTTCTTCATGATTACTATGGACAAGTTGAATACTGGAATGTAAGTTCTTGCTGGATTCGAAAAACAGAAATATGACTTCTTTGATGGCCTGAGGCATTAATTACCTGTAGATGATTCTCTTGCATAATTGCTCAGTTTTATCTAACCTATGTCTAGATGGGTTGAGATAGTATGGATTTGCTTTTTAAAAAAAAATCAGTTCTTGGAGATCATTGGAAAGAAAAGACAGCCTGTGATAACCCCCTCCCCCCCCCCCCAAAAAAAAAATGATAATA
>BEXV01000009.1:446014-464089 GCA_003118195.1 Hemicentrotus pulcherrimus | reverse complement strand
ACTTTCTATGATGTCTGAAACACAGCCATGCATGTATCATGAAATTTTCACTAAAACATTTGTTTGAATACGACTTTAAATTATGAGTACAAGAATTTGTTGTTTTCATTTAGTGGGATCGAGCATGTAGGCATTTTGCCCCGCATTTTGCATTGATATTTTACCACATTGCAATTTGCGATAATGAATCTGAACAAGTATATACCTTGTGAATGTTTCATTGAATGATCAGTATGACAAAATAATGCATGAAAAATGTTTGCCATTACGGAATGTTAGGCAGACCACTGCACACAAAATGGTTTGCATGATGTGGAAAGTGAGAACATGACATTTCAAAAAGTTCTTCCCCTTCTCCACTATCTTACTTATAATTACATTACATCTTCATTGAACAGATATTGTCAAGAAAATGATGACCAACGTAATGGAGGGGTATTAACCGAGTCGAAATCACATTCATGGGCGAGACGTAGACCTCATCAACATCGTCATTGTCAGTTTGGGGGCGTATTAGCGACCGATTCCATCAATCCGCCATCTTCTTTCTCATTTTCATCACCACCTTCATCACCACCACCACCACCACCACCATCATCATCTTCATATTCTTCAGATGTTATCCGATTCACCGCGTCCATGGAGAATGGGGACGTCGATTTTCATCATGATCATTTTCATTTCAAGCCGCTTAATTCTCTCTGCTGTTTGTTCATCGGGTCTGAGTTAACAAATCCGAGTTGAGGAATAAGTACAAACTTTGATCCTATAACTCATAATTATGTCAACAGCGGTATTGGTGTATCATAAGAGATATGATTCAGAAGCGTATCAGTAATTAAACCATTCATTTGCTCGATTCCAAGATCCCCCGTTTTGCAATTTTTTATCATTTCATGATAAAAATCCATCGATGCTGCTCTTGATGTGTTTCATATAAAGCGTTCATTTGATGAGCTTCCGATATGCCCACATCGATTTTGCTTGTTCCCCTGTGGTTTATCATCAAAGAAATCATTGCACTTTGGGGCTAAAAGCGATGTTTCATGCCATTTCAAGAATGAACCGTCATAAATTCCTTTTTCATTTTATCATATTATCATCGATTTCAATTTATCATACCTTTGGTGTCAATATCTTTTTCTCTTTGACTTTTGATTTCCTCCTCGCGGACAGTATTTGTGAAGAAAATCATGTACAATCTTCTGGACGAGGCTTACTAACTGGAATGGCAAGGGAAGGGGAAGGGGAGGTAACATCAAGTGGGTATTTCCTCGAAGAACACATCGGATATTATTCTATTTTTTATTGCCGTATCAAGATGAATTAGGACAGGTCAGCGGGACACTGGTTTACACCAAAATTCCATTTCGTTATTCACACGACTTGAATGCATTTCAAGTAGAGACAGCCACTGGCTTGAGTTGAGTACATTTCCGTTTTCACTGGGTTTATATCTCGTCTGTTAATTGTGTGCTATTCAAGACTTTGAAAGGGTGTTGAAAGTTACTGGAGGTATATACATGACTGCCGTATGTTTCTATCAGAACGAAAAACCCAAATAATTGTGAAAACAACAAGAACAGGACATCACAGATCTGTGGTAGAAGTTCAAATTCAAAACGTCGCAGCTTGTTGAAAANGGGGGGGGGGGGGGGGGGGGCAATAGTCGAACCAATTTTCTTTTCTTTAGAAAAAGGCATTAGTTGATGTTTGTGTGTTTACGTAAAATAAGAGTGGTATTTTCTATGTTACTTTCTATGTTATCAACGTTTTATATATATGTAGGCTTCATTTTCCAACTTGGAAAACAAAAGAACCCTTGTAAGAGCAATTCTTGGGGTAAAATATACATGTATCTAATTATCATATACCCTGCAAATAATATTCATTACAAGCAGACATGTTAGTATGTTGTGTTATGAGAGTGCAATACCAGATTAGCTATGATACATTGTTTAAATGAAGACACCTGTTTAGAATACAGTCATGCAAAAATAATGACAAAAGAGACCATTTTGTCGATTTACACAACAGCTTTAGAAGAAAAAACAAAAATATGCTGTGTTTTTATTGTTCTTGCTATTTCTGTACACATTGTAGAATTTTGCTTGTTTTATCTTTTCATTGTTTACATGTATAAACTTGTACAAACTTGTTGCCAATTTGTAATGGTGATTTTGCTACAAATTAAAAATATGTGGCAAATTTTCTGAAGTGTAAATTGCTCGCTTGATTTTTATTCATTTATAGGCTTTGTATTCACACATACATATCACTATATCATAACGATTTATACAACACGCATGAAAGACTTGAAGTAACAATAATCTACAAAAATATAATATACATACATGCAATATTTTCCTCCCTCTTTCCTCTTTTTTCATCACTTCAATAGACATGATTATTATGTGATTAGGTTAGAAATTTGTTACAGTAAACAATTAGTCTGTACATTGCATTCACCTCCTCCCCCCCCCCTCGATTTTTACAAATTTAACTCAATTTCTTTAAAAACCCTAAATAATTGCAAAATACAGTCATCATGAACTTCCTGATAGTAAATCACCATTAATCGTACTTTGATCAGAAACTTGAATGCACTGCACAACCATCTAATATACTTTGAGTCTGAACACATGTTTAAAATGATATACCGGCATATATATCTTGAACATCACAATCACTCTTACTTAGTCTTAATGACTACATTTCATGTCAGCAAGGTGAAGTAGCAAAACCAATCCCTTTGCACTCCCTTTTCAGGCTATCAAAATGTATGAATCTGATGATAGTAATTCCATTAGATATAGTAATCTAGACAAACATCGTCTTCTTGATTTGAATTCGAAACCAATATTAATTCTATCGACCAGAATTTGAGAGCATATAAGCTTTCTAGTACGAATAAAAATGAGTTGGAAAAGCCAAATCGGTTTCAAATAGTAGACAATCACACTATTGGTCTAACGTTGCATGATTCTGAGCCGATTTTCCTTTTCCCTCGCCTAGGAAGCTTAACATCCATTGAAATTCATTAAAAGTTTGGATTTTGACATCCAGTGCCATTGCAAATTCTACCAAAATTGGATCGTAGTTGGACCTTAAAGTGTCCGGTGAGCTTTACACTGACAGGCAGATGAAATATTGCCATGCTTACCCAATTAATGTAAACAAACATTTGTTATAAACTGATTTTCATAAAAGGAATTGACCTGATAACAAATGAACTGTTGTAACTGGAAATAGTGTTATTAGCATCCCACTTAATTGTCCGTTTGAGATTCCAATATACTATTTACATTTGTAAGAATTCCCTTGTCATGTAACTACATGTACTATCTTATTTATGTCCATGAAGATCTGATTGGTTGTTAGTAACAATAGATCTTAGGCTATTTTTACCCTAGGAAACCTAATTACTGCAAATAAAAACCAGGAAGAAACTACATCACCAGTGCATACTAACAATATATATATATATATATATATTCATATTTTACAGAATCACACACAAATTGCATCATTCCTTAAAAAAACTAAAAGAGGAATGTAGTAGAAGTACATAAAAATCTATAAAAGGTGAATTATTTGAACCTGTAGAAATGCCCAAAGTCATTTCAAGAAAGATATATACATACATACTACATATTTATACATGATAATCAAGGTGAAAGTATGTGAGAGTTATATCATACATAGACAGGTGAAAGATAGTCAAAATTGAACTATATTGTCAACATCCTACCTTTTCTCTTCCCTCTTTTAGTAACAAACATAAAAAACTGAGGCAATGTTTTATACAAAATATATATATATATCTTACCTTTTCTTTTCATCCTCAAGTCAAATAAGTGATTGACACACATAGCAGATAAGTAGTTTTGATTGGTAGATACAAGGTATATACAAGGTATAAACATGGTAATGTGGGCATGTGTATGGCAATGCGAGTGGAAAATATCAATAGCGATATTCTACATGTCGAAAGCACAAGACTTCAATGCCACAGAAAATGTACGGAATTCTATTCTAATCAAATTTATAAATAATTGTCTGCAAATTTCTGTTGACTGTACACCATTGCTTGTATAATGATAAATACTGAATCAAAATGCCCATTAAATCTACAAGTTGAATACATTCATATTTAATTTCCACTGTCTGTCTAAGGTACATTAATCTGCAATGCAGATATGCCTTGAAGTTGAAGATTAATTCCAGACCAATTTTTTCCTTTCTCATTCCAAAATTCACATTTATCAAAAAGATTGGCTACTTTTCCACTTCATATGCAGGCACTTTATCAGGCTTACAATACACATTCTTCTAAATGTCAAAATCAACAAAAACAGAAAAAATTCTTGACTAACAAAGGCGAAACATTCAGGAAATTGCATATTTTTACAACAAGTTAAGCACAAGTGTGGGTCAACAAATCTTTCCTCTACCTAAAAAAAACAACAAAAAAAAACACACTAATATCATACAGAAGCAAGTTCATAATTTCCTGTAATATATTAAATGCGATCCTTAGAATATCTTTGGTTGTTGAAGTTGTGGTTTAGCTGAAAGACTCGGGACTCCCTTTTGGTGTGAGGTAAATATAAGTAGTACTCCCATTTCACATAATAGTGCAGACAGATGAGCTGGTCTCTCCTTCTGTAGTTGGTGAGAGTTTAAGAGGTAGAAGAGGGAACAAAATCATTAAAAAAGGAAGTAAAAAGGATAATACATGAACATGGAGGGGGGGCAGGGAGAAGAGTGAACAGGACAGAGATAGAGGGAGGGAGAGAGAGAGAGAGAGAGAGAGAGAGAGATTGGGAAGAGAGACAGGGGAAGAGACAGTGGAGAGAGTAAAGAGAAGTACAAGAGAGAGAGAGAGAGAGAGTAAAGAATAAATGGGAGCAAAACAGAAAAGAGGAGGGACAGAATGAGAAATGAGCAAGAAAAATATAGCAAATGGAAGAAAAGAAAAGACGGATTAAGACAATTTTCTATACAAATTGTGTATAAGAGCATCAAAGAAATATTCCATGTCTGCATTTTTTGTTGAATTTTTAAAGTTTAAAAAAATATATTTTAAGTATATCTTTCTGTAAAAAGGAAGAGATGAACTTACTTGGTGCTTGACCGCCACCATTACTGCTTGTTCCACCTCCCTGGTCCTTGGGTATCCGAGCGATGATCTTGTCCGCTATCTGGTTATTGGATGCTATCATTAACTGCTTGATCACCTCCACCTGGATACGCTCTTTACCATTCCTCTCAGCAACCTCCAGCATCTTCTTCATCTGGTTCTGTCAAGTTTCAACAAAAGGGAATCGTTAGAATTGAAAAGAAAATTGCTTTAAAGGCAGCGTTTAACAATGTTAAATCTGAAATGCATGGCCTTACGTGTTATCAGTGTCTGTGATATGGTGTAATATTGAAGCCCTAAAAAAAGTTTGCTCCAAAATGATCATTGAGTGATTTCAAGTACGGTGTTCAGTGTTGGTGTTGGTGTTGAGAGTTCTGAAAGGCTGCTGAACCGAGCTCCAACACGGACGGTCAGTTTAGAAGGACGATACCGATCACACGTGCACGTTATCGATGTCTCAAAACCAGCCTCAACACTGAGTGACGTCCTACTCTACACACGAAAAGTCTTGCGATAAAAGCATAATCCATTCAGAAAATCCAATAAATTACATCATTTCAAATATCAAATATAAAGTCATATTAAAAAATCAATAGATAAAATATCATTTCTTTTGAAAAACATATTAAGCTCCCATGATTTACTTCTGTGCCTTAAAAAAATTATAGATCTTTGAGTAACCGGTTTTACCATACTCATTTCCCCAAATAGACTGTACTGTTTTAAAAACTATTAGGAAAAACGAAAATGAAATTTCGATTTCCAATCATAAATATCTTGATAATCAGACAAGCGATCGGCTTGTAAAAGTCATATAATTATGATTGAAGCATGAGCTAAATCCAGGATTTTTTTTTCAGAATCTGAGGCAATGTTACTGAGTCACTTTAAAATTGAAGAGAAAATAAGAAATAAAGAACTTCCTTCTTACAAGATCAGTCAGGGAACTTACAGCCAATCTGACTACCAAAAGAGAAGTGAAATTTAAATGCTCCAATATTTGGAATTTTTGGTCAACCAGATCACTATACATTTTACCAACTAAAATTTATGGAATTAAGAATTCAGACAGATGCTGTACAGGTGTATATCATGATTTATATCACAATGCAAGCAGGAACATCAAGTTATAATTGAATTACAGGTAGACAGAATTTGAGGCCATGTTCTATTGCGTATATAGAATTGATTACGATCGTATTGAGCAAAGTATCATAGTATCCAGGTCACTGACAAATGAATACTTAATTGCAATGTGATACATATGGCAGGAGGAGAATACAATCTTACCATTTTCATTTCCATGCGTTCCTGCTTCTTCTTGAAGATGGCCAGTTGGAAATGATGGGCGACCTTATTGGTATCAACAGCCTGAAATCAGAAAAGAAAGCAGAAACGATTTACAACCAAGTTCTGAGCTCAAAAAAATGTTTATAAAATACTTAAAAGCAACAAATTATTCAGTCTTCTGAAGCAGGCAATGATGACACATCTACACATCGACCATCACCTAATCTTTGTGTATGTGAAATCTGGATCACTTTGATCTCCTCTACTAAAAAAAAAAAGCAATTAAAAATGAGTTTGCAAATTCAAGATGAAAACCCCTGATAATTCTATTCTCACACAATCCAGAAAATAAATCAATAATCCACACTTTTGACAAACATGAGTATATTTTAGATAATGACATGGAGTATTTATCAACCAACCATCACCAGGGGGGTGTTTCACAAAGATCCTAAGTTGAACTTAACTCTAAGTTGGACTTAAATATTATGGAGAGCCATTTGTAGCCTCATAATGAAATATATTCAAGAGCAAAAATTCAAGTATTTTACACTTTTCATAAATTCCACATCGAGAACATGAAATCTCCCATGATAATAGAAAATATGAATGATTTGAATCACCATTTTATGCCTATTAAAATAACTTTTACAAAATATTTTCAAGGATGCTAATGGCTTTCCATAATTGTTAAGTCCAACTTAGAGATAAGTTCAACTTAGGATCTTTGTGAAACACCCCCCTGGTAACACTACCAGCAGATCATAGAACCTTCCTTTCCAAGCAGGAATTCATTTGAAAGATGCATTAAGATACAAGTAGGTCAAATCTATAATATCATATAAATCTTTCAGCTTTTTCATCAGTAAACAGATACATCTTTTTACCTGTTTAACATTCAATCAAACAATGCAAAAAGAAGTTGTTGTGCAAAATAGCATGTTAGTGAGGTAATTTATTCTAAACAGCAAGAATCTTGGCATGATGGCATTAATTGCACAGTGCAGCATCCAACAACAACACACAGGTCACTCGGAAAGTACTTATCAATTAGTTCCATCAGAAAAAACTGGGGCCCGTCTTATAAAGAGTTGATATTAATCGCAACTTATTTGTGATTGATATCAGTCTCAACTATAGTATATTAGAGATAGGAGACTGCAAACTTGCGATTGATTGTTGGACTTATGATTGATTTGGATCAACCGCAACTCTTTGTATTAAAGACTGGGTCCCGGTGTTGAAACCATACGAGATCAAAATAATGCCAAAAATAAACTTGTGCATTTATGGCTTTTGATATTGTGAAACTATTAAGGTTCAGGGATTACACATGGGCTTCATTTGAACAAGACAACTGAAAATTCAATTATGTCATAATCACCAAAAGATTTTGAGTCTTAGAATTTATGTACAGAAAACACGCATGCAATTAGCATAAGACGGTTATCAGTTGCCCACTTGTTTTTTTATGTCAGATACCAGTTTTAAAAAAGCAAATAATCTGCAACCCCAAAAGATAAAAAGAAAAAGTTGGTTGTGCTGCTGTGGCAGGAATGCTTAATGTGAAACTTACACTTCCTCCTTCGCCAGACTGTTGCATGGTAAAGGAAAAAAAAAATCAATGCTAGCTTCTCAACTCAAAGTACTTGTACACATTTAGGCAGTAGTAACCAAGACTTACAAGTATATAAACCTACACTTTTTTCAAAGTTTTTACAACAGTACTATAAAATGCTGTCCATGTGTATGTCTTTTTATTTCAACTGCATTACATTTACCCCTATCACGATTCAAGTGAGTTCGAAAATGGCAAAAAGTGGAATATATTATGTTCCATGTTTGAAGATTCTGTGATTTCGGAGTCCTTTCTTTTCACACAGTACTGATGGACTTTTGAAAAATATATGTGTCATCGTTATTCAAAAGAAATAGTCAAACACGAGATGAACAAAGAAGAGAACATTGAGAAACCAGGTCCATGCATGACACTGAGTAGTATAAATTTTCAAATGTGTCATTGGCAGGGCGTACCAAAATAAGTGGTACAACATATACATGGTACATAATAAGGTACAAGAAACATTTATAACAAATCGAGAAAGGCAAACAAGTTGGAAAGACATCAACAGTTGTATATTAATTACATGTATGTCAAGAAATGTACCTCTAATCTATATTTTCTACTCTTCCTTCAGCTAATGAATCTTTTGACACTAAAATGTTTTTAGTAGTACAAAGGATAAGCATGAATACACAGTCTCTTCTTTTGATCCCAGGGTTAATACATCAGAAAAAAATAATCTTATTTCCGGTATGAGAAAAGATGCAAGAAAACTTACCGTCTCCACGGCGGCCACTGATGCCGAACTGGATCCCTTGGCAAGGGTCTCTGACATCATGATCTGGGCCGTGTTGAGGTTCTTAGTCCTGGACGATGTCTTGGGCTCCTGGCGACCCCACACCGATATCGTCAACATCCCGTTCTGGAGGTAGTCCACCAGCTGGGACGTGGCCACCTGGAAGTTGTAGAACTTGCGGAAGGCAAAGTCAGACATGCCGGCGCTGTCCTTGTAGTCTGTCTTGTTCTCTTCGCTCTCAAGGTACATCTTGTAGGTGCAGTAAATGTCCTGGAAAGATAGAAAAATACATTCCCATTATTCTTTGACTCCCCTCGTATTTAGTCTTATAGACCATTTGGATTCACATGGTTCAGTTTGCTTCTAGTAAACATAATTGCACTGGAAGAGACATTATTAAGATACAAAACTGCATCTCTGAAAATGTAGTTAACTTTGTACTAAAAGGGATAACATTTTAATCTTTTTTCCCCTCTCATTTAGAAAAATAGAATAGAACTTTCTTCTTTCCCAGATCATTTATTGCAATAAAGTGATGCATAAGAATTCCTCTTTGAACAAGGGAATGCATGAATTCTACATATGAGATTCATTCAATCGAATGAGATAGAGTTACCTTGAATCGGTTTGGAACACCTGTCACCGTTTTAATCTTGATGACAAAGTTCACACAGCGACTGATTAGATTCTTAGGTTCGTCTACAAAGACATCGTCAGCCTCGGTCAGTTCTTTCCCCTTATCGTCACATGGTATGATCTCGACGTCGAGCAAACCTTGCTGCTTGCCGCGGTAATCGCTGATCTCGAGAGATTCTCTAGTCTCGATCTGAAATACAGTAAGGGTACATCAGATTTGATTCAGACATTGCTGTTCCTTAAAAGAGATCTTTCAAATAAGATTCACACTAGATATTGTATCTATTTGTTTATGCACAAGAAGAGGGCCATTCAGGGCAATGTGTCCCTCAGGACATATGTCTTTTATTCATTCTTTTTATATCAAAGAATTAAAAAAAAGATCATTTGATGTGACTACTGACAATTGGTAGTGATACAAGAAAAGACCATCAAACCAATGGTCATATCAAGACAATTTTGGATGAAATACCTGAATAAAAGTCAAGTCATATGGCATACATAGCATAGAATTACCCAATAAAGCTTTGACCATTTAAAAATCTTTCCTTAAAACTAATATTCAATGATGGTAGAGAGAAGAGGATTGCGTTGGATGGGTCATGTGTGGTGAAGGGAAGATGATGAATCTGTGAAAAGTGCAATGGATCTGGAAGTGGATGGCATAAGAGGGAAAGGAAAACCAAATATTACATGGAAAGATATGTTGAAATAAAGTCTGTTTAAATGAGGAGGATGCCCAAGATAAGAAGAAGTGTAGTTAGGGAGTGTCATCATGCCGCAAAAGTCAGTAGCCCCTCGTAACATGAAAATGCTGTCATAAATGAATGATGATGATGATAAGAGAATAATTTAAAAACAAAACAAATCCAAATATTTCAGTAGCAGGTTAGTAACAGACATCAATAATCATCACAAAGATAGTAAACTAAACCTAAATATTGTCATTTAGACTAACAACAAGTGAGTATTTGAAGAAAAAGGTGAATTTTTAATTAATTTGTAAATGAATTAATATGTAACTCACCATGTAGGCCAAACTCTGAAGATAAACATTGACCACACCGATCTGGACGTTGGTATTCAAGGGCTCTGTGAATGGATCCTTCTCCTGTAGATCACAAGCAGAATCAAAATTGAAATGAGTAACGTATCCATAATACATCTACTGTTCCATAACCAATCAAACAGATCCACTGACAAAACAAAAGAGTAGCACTTGTGTGGTAAGAATAACAACTTAACAACCAATACGTTAAGACTCATACGCTCTCATGACTGAGCTTTTCCACTTTATGATAAATGTTTTTGAAACTTAGAAACATGGAAAGGCCTAAAGGCATTTTATGCAAATATTAAAGAATTACACTAGATCCTCCACATCAGAAAAAGCATAATTTTACACATTTTATTGGAACTGATAATTTTCCATGGGAATTAATTTTTTTATTTAAATAAAAATTGTACTTACCTCTGGAAGTTGCCAGTCAGATCCCTCGGCAAAGTTCTGATACATCTCCTGCATGAGATACTTGCGTCTGACAAACTTATCTCTAGACCAGATGTACTCCAGCTCGTTCTGCAGGTTACGTAGCTTCACGCAGACCTAGAAGGACACAAGACCGGATGGATTAATAGAATAAGGTAGACCGGGTGTAAAATGTGTAAATCATATAGCCTGTGTACCATACATTCTGAGGAGAAATTATGAATGAAAGGTACTATTCATCTTTTGAATAAACATATTGATAATCAATGGTCATGGTAAGCAGGATTGTACGAGTGTGGTAGCAATATCAATAAATTCCTTTGATCTTTACTCCTTTGGTGACGAGATCTATTTCTTTAGATTTATTATTTAATACACTGGTAGTATGAATTACAATTCTTCCTTTTCTTTTGAATATAAACATTTGCTGTTCCATTGGTAAACATCTATCAATATTCTTTAAACTTTCAGAGATGTATATTTCTCCACATTCTGATACAGATCTGTAAACAATCAGCTATTTTCACAACCAAATCATGATATAATATTCAAAGAGATGACCAAATACGATTAATGCGGTTGCTTCAGTCGAAGGAATTAGACAGCTTAGACACTTGACAGCTAACTAGAGATGACTCAGAGTCACATAGTGGACAATATTTTTTTTTTTAATGTGATTACTAGAAATCTTGTCACCCTCGATTGTAGTCTACATTCCACACATTAAAGAAGGACTGCACTACTTGTACCTAATTGCACCCTCTATATAGCAAACAATGCCTAAGCCGTACCCGTTGGTCCTCCATGATCCCCTTTTTCTTATGTTCATTGAGAGCCGAATTGATGAGATAATCCCCTGTCAGTGACCATGCAGGGAGGTCTAATCTCTCCTGGCCAAACTACTGCAGATATGCTTTAATACCCCGAGGTCCTCAAGCATCGTGACAACATGTCTGTATTTACCTCTGTACGACCGTGAGCAAGCCCTCTGGCTTTCGGTGACATGACGACAATCTCAAACTTGACCTTCCTATCAAGCTCTTCACTGATTGCGTTAGCTTCCTCCACCATCGGAATCATCTCGACCAACTCCTCCTGAAGTAGCAAATCCTCTGCAAAGTGAGGTCAAGAAATATCAAAGTTGTATCATTTCAGTTTCAATAAAAAACTAAATTTTTTATATTAAATTCTAATAAAATGTTCTGATGATTCATATCACAAATAAATCTTCAGTAGCTCATGGAATTGTCCTTATTTTTAAATCCCTTATTTTTAAATTTCACCCCCCCCCCCCAATTTTTTTCTTCAAAACTGCATTATTTTGCAGTGATAATTTTTCACTCCTCTCATTCATATATTCTAGCCTATATATCATAATTTGTACTTTTTTTTTATTCCATACATTTCCCATTATATCCACTCAGATCAGACCCACCTACTTTCGATGGCAATTATAAATACTGATTTTCACTTTCATTAATAATATTAATAGTGATAATAATAATAATAATAATAATAATATATGAGTTTTGTAAGGAGCAGAATCCACTTGAAATCAAATGCTGGAGGTGCGCTTGTGAGAAAGAAAAAAAAATAAATTACCAAGCAATACATATGCTCATCAGGTAAAAGTGAAGTGATACATTGTATATATCTAATCCTAATAATCATATCACAATGAATATAAAATGATTAATTGAGAAACATGAATGCATACCTCCTGTTTTCTTGGAGGACATATCAAAGCCATTCTTCTCCGCGATCTCCTGCTGTGCCATCTCATACGTCACTACGCCGTATGCTTTAGGCTTAGCCTTGTATAGAGCAGGATGCTTGAAGACGTAGAGATGATTGGATCCAAACATCACCCTATGAGAGCATAGGAAGGAAAGATGGATCAAGGTTTTTTTAATCAATAAAACTGTTCACATTTCTTTCCTTCTCAGGAATTCTTTTAACAAACTTACATTTGAAATGTTCTACAGAAGTATTCACATATAAAAACTAAATTAATCATCCACTTACCATGTTTTGTAATCTTTTTTTTATTATGTGCAAATTAATTTGTTCCAAGTTATGTTTTTTGAGAATGTGACATATCAAAGCTCACTTCTAAAAGTATTCAACCAGTCCATCTTTTATTCTTGAGTTATGAAAAACTTTTAAAAAAACATCAAATTTACAAGGGGTTGTTTGGTTGTGAACTGTACTTGCATGAACTCAGAATGCACATTTATCAAAATGTAGTCTCTCAATACAGATTGAATTAATATCATATCAAATACTGTATAAGGCGTGGTTAGATAATATGCAATTTACTTAACGTTCAGAAAAGACTATTTGTCAGCTGAGATCTAGATATTGGGATGTTGACTTAAAAAGGTAGTGCATCCCTTTTGCAGCCAACATCAAATGAAGATCTTTGCAGGAATCATGAGTATATCAGGAAAGTCCTTTTAGTGAAATTTAAACGTTTAACGGTAAGCAATGACCAAGTTATGCAAGGGAAACCGTGTACTTTCTAGACTTCACTGTCATACACTGTTGAACTTGAGTGACTGGCTGACTTTTACAAATTTGTTAATAATGTAGATAAAATTAGCTGTAAAGGGTACAATATCATTTGTACATATCAATGACCCGCTTCTTATAATGACCGAAACTAAACTTATTGAATCTTTACTCAGCCCAAAACGTAAAAACTATGCCCTACAAGTGTCTGAAAATCAGACTACCTTCTAGGCATATTTTTTCGCAACGCGTTTTGAAAATTCCTTAGGGCGATATAATTCAACGTAGAGGCAATTACTGGTACTAATCTTTTAAGAGGAGGTTTTAGTTGGAATTATCTCTTGTTTACCATAGGTTTTACATAGTTTTATATGTTCAGCCTACAAAAGGGGCAGACTATACCTTTAAACCTTTATTTTTGATTCTCAGCTAACACAACACATATCTAAATCAATGACTTTACATTTTCTGAATAGCTTTCAAAATGAATACACATGTATATAACATTACCTTGATTGAATACAATTAACAAAATTTAAGAAAGGGCTAAGTTCTTTGCACTATACCTATCATTGTGATCCAGTTCTATCTTGGATGTTATGGGATCACCATTCACTAGAAGCTTGGCCATAGGGCTGAGCTTTTCGATAAAGGCTTTACCTCCTTCGTTGGTAATGACGGCATGCTCCTTCTGGATACTGTAACGGGAAATCCACATGAAATATATCATTGCATGTTCTTTGAAATATTGTTTACATTGCCACTCTTACTTCTTTCATTATGTTTTGACCTTGGATTTGACTTTTAATTCTCATAATAATTGGGTCAAATAGTCAATATCTCGTGTTAAGGATATTTCATCATTATTCACATGTATTTTCATTCCTTGTTATTTTAATTTTTATATATTACAATAATGTGCTTAAATTTATTATTACATTTGAATTTCCTACTATAAAGGCCTGTTAGAAAAAAGTCAATTTCATAGTACACTGTATTCTATGTAAAAATTTTTACATATTTCCCATTTTTGCATCAGAGAAAACAATTTATGTAGTAATTTTTGTATGTGTCTACATTTATCTAAAATGCACAAATATAATTTTGATTTTTATTAGAATAAAAAACTTGATCAGATTTATATAATCATTCTTTTTTCTTTTCTTTACATAATCAATCTTTTCATTCAATTAACCAATATAATAAATCAATGGCGTAAACTGGAACTACCTTTGCAGCTTTTAAAACTAGCTCTGCGTTTGAGGATTATCAAAATGACTTACCTAAGTCCATTGAGCACAATCTGAGGTTTATTTTCTGCCTTATCACTGCCGACGTTGTAAGTGCCCGGGGCGAGGATGTGCACTATCATACCAGAGAGGGCAGGGTCAATGTTAAGATTAAAAAGATGAGGCGTGTTCTTCATAGCTTCTTTCTTAGCTCTCTCAGAGTCATCTCCTACATTTGAAGCCTAAACATCCAAAAAGATTTATAGAGAATTGTGTTTTGAAAAG
This sequence comes from Hemicentrotus pulcherrimus, assembly GCA_003118195.1. Classification (NCBI taxonomy): domain Eukaryota; kingdom Metazoa; phylum Echinodermata; class Echinoidea; order Camarodonta; family Strongylocentrotidae; genus Hemicentrotus; species Hemicentrotus pulcherrimus. The sequence continues at coordinate 449,146 of BEXV01000009.1, read as the reverse complement.
TATAATTATATTTGTTTATATATAGCGTCTAATACTTACTTTATCAGAAGTCTCTAAGCGCTCTACAATAATGCAGCATAATTACCCTGCCTTTAGCAGAGCAGCTGTCACACGCTTTGCATTTCAAGGAATAAATTCCTACCAGATCCTCATTTACTATCCACTGAGGAATATTTTCATCAAGATTTCAACCATTCTTTTCTTTCTTTTTCCCAGAACCAGAAGCATGTTCTTTCTCCAGTATAAAACGACATAAGATTAAAAAAAAAAAACATTTATAATCATTTGAATCAGTCGCACATGTTTTTCTCTTTGACTGCATGATGTAATTTAGTCTGCTGCATAAACACTTGAATAATCACTGTTCCAAAGCCTTGACATATATGGGAAAACGGCAATGGAACAAAATGCTCAGTTTGTGTTCACCTTTATTTATCCACAATGACATACAAATTCTGTGGGCGCTTCTGGATTGTTAAATGAAAAGCCCATATGACTTAGAAAAAAAAAAAACGTACCTGAGCTTGTCTAAGCTTATCTTCCCAAGTCTTCTTCATCTCCTCCATCTCCTTCTCATTATCCGAGAGCCGAGCAGCCATCTCCTCCTCCATTTCTTTCTTCAGACGATCCTTCTCTATGAGGGCAAAACAAAATATAATTTTTATCATTTTTGTTTTTTGTTGCTGTTGTTATCTTTGCTTCACATTATGCTATGATTGAATGCTGCGGGAACTACACTTGCACAAGGCCTAAGGGCTTTATTTATGTAGTTCCCCATTTTATTTACTAAATTCGTTTATGAATTGTTTTTAATCTTTTGTATCAATGTAATTTTTAATTGAAAATGAAATAAATGAGAAATGAAGAAGAAAAAAATCAAAATATCATTCTCTTATGATTTCACCACCACTTAAACATGGGACCTCCATTTGACATCCTATCTGAGGGACCGGGCATCTTTTCGATGTTACCCATGTCGGCATTTACAGAAAAAAAAAGGGAGGGGCTTGTTAACACTCAACCAAAGCTTGACATCATCATTTCATTTCATTTGCTCAATTATTTCCATCTTCATATGAAAACAATAGGTCATTACAATTTCATTCATTTTAAAAAGATACATGCAATCATACAAATTCCTGCAAATATAATACATGTGACAAGTTAAACAAAAATTTGTTTCAAACAGTATCAAAGAGACCAAATTAGCTAGTCGACAATGAGCAAAATAGAAACTAAAATAAGGCCCAAAGGCCCCGTAAAATAAGTTCCCTTAAATTATTGATATCATTTGTTCTTTTCAAATTATTCTGTTACTAAAGGAAATGTAAACTATTTAAAAACAAACAGTGGATAAAGACATTAGCTAGAGGAACAGCATAGTGTAAAATATGATTAGGTTTCATGTCAGTATTTGGACAAATGGTACATTTTCAGATATTTTTTGAATAATCTTTGGTTACTGCAAAGGGGAATATATTTTGGTTCAGCCATCTTGGCTGGATTTGAACCCATCAGCTTTTCATCTCCGCATTAGTATCTGGGTCCATTAGGGGTCACTTCAAGCCTGCTTCATAAAACTTGTTACATTTCCATGTCAAAGTACCTAAAGAAGCTACTAAAACATTACATTTGCTTGGCCAGGAGAAAGGTTTATTTGATTGTGGCAAATTTTATATTAACAAAAAAAAAGTCTCATGAAACATTGCAAATATATGTAGAGAAAATAAAAATCCATTATTCTTATTATGAGTCGCTTTTTGTGTTTATTTGAATTTTTCTAAGATGAAAGAGATACAGACTCACATGTATGCAAGAGTCATATTTTCTTTGTACACAGAACCACATATAAAAAATGAGTGCATTTATACAAATTTAGTAAATAATAAAAGACAATTTGACAAACAGCCAAGGAAGAAAATGTTACAGGCATTATAGATATAATGTATACATAATCACCTGTATGAGTATTTTTAAACAAGTAAAGAATAGAAATGAGCTGGGATGTAGAGACGGTCTTAAAAAATATGAAGTCACTGTTGAAGACAGATTGGTAATCTTTTAAATCTTTGTAATAATGCCAGTCTGACAATCAACTTCAAACTCCACTATTAAAGGTAATACAAAGTTTTTGGGAAATTTTGAAAATTGGTTGGATAATGATTCTTTACAACTTTGATATATTTGGATGCCCCTGTGGATGTATTATAAGCACTAGAAAATTTAGCCAATAAACTATTTCTGCTTTCGAGAATAATTGAATATAAAAATTTACCGGTGCTCCAAGTAAATGTTGATAAATTTCAAATAGTGTCTACTCAAAATCTCAGAATATGTAGTTGTGATAAATAATTTCAGAACGGGAACAACTAGTTGGTAGATTGTTATATAGCTTAATTTGTATCTTGACCTTGAGAGGGAGCTATACAACATAAAGAGTTTACAATTTCATAACCTAATTTAGACTCGTTTCAACCGCGACAACGATCACTGAATATTGTAGGACCGCATATGCGTCTACAATGTTCATTTGAACCAAATTCATGACCCCCATACCAAAAATTTGTATTACCTTTAAAAGAATACAAAAGCCTTTTTCTTTTTAGAGGAGTGAGTGCATGGGCATAGGATGGAAATGGAAGTGAAGGGTGTGTGTGTGTATTGGGTTTTTACAGACGTGTATCAATCATAAACATAAAGGCATTTGATTTTATGAAGAGAGGATAGATGTGAAAGGTATATGGAGACTTTTGTAGTAATGCCACTCTGACAATCAACTTCAAACTCCACTATTAAAGGAATTAATCCAGAGATCACAGTATTGAAATTCACAATCAAAATTTGATAGATCACAGGATCAGGGATAGTGAGCGCTAAAAAAAGAAGTTTTAGTGAGACACTGAGAGTTAATTGAGTTTTTTTTTTTAAATCTGAACACTTGCGCAAGGATATTTAGGCTAGTCATGGAAATATGGCAATTTCTAACCGGATTTACATAAATATCAGGGACTGTCCATTTTTGGAAGAAAAATAAATCATGATCAAGTCAACAACAAAAATCATAGAAAGAAAAAGAATTTTTTATTTATCTATTTTTTTTTTTGGGGGGGGGGGGGGAAACCCAATTGAAAT
>BEXV01000009.1:414937-428329 GCA_003118195.1 Hemicentrotus pulcherrimus | reverse complement strand
CCCCCCCCCCCCTCCTGGAATTTTAAAATTTTGATTGATACATTATTGGTATTATATTACCCCATCACTAGAAAGTTAGGTTAATGTTTTGACTTTTTATTCTGGCTGTTTAGAACTTATAATGTTTCATGCTCTCATTTTTACGTTGCAGGTGAATTGAAGTCTGTAAGGTTAGCCACTCACAAGGACACTGGCAAGTCTCGAGGATTCGGCTACATTGATTTTAAGAACAACAAATCATACATGGTAAGTTAAATTTGAATAAATTCATTGTTTTTTATGGGAAGCAGTGCATATTAATCATTTTGATTGAGGAGACTTGGAGGAAGATTACATTCCCATCTTTTATTATTCAATCATGCACTTTATGCCATGGAATTCATTAAAGAAACACGATAGTAATCATATTTTGATATGTATTTGCTGTCATTTACATGACACAATTTGAAAATGCAATAACTACAAGTCAAAACATCATATTCATGTCCTTCTTTCTGACTTAATGATTGGATTTTCAGAGAGGGTTAGCAATGCATCTGAGCATGCTTCATGGAAGACCAATCAATGTAGAGATCACTTCCCCCGGTCGTGGCACAAGTCTCATCAGGAAGGAAAACCTCAAGCGTAAGAACGTGGAGATGGCTCGCTTTCGTGGAATCATTGAAGGGGAGGCCGCAGGGGGCGCCATGTGTATTCCAGCCTCTAAGCCGCACCCCGGCAACAAGAAACAAAAGTTCAACAACAAGGGCAGGAGGTGACACTTGAAGTGATGTTGTCTTCATGGACAGTAGACTGTTTAGAGGACTCATTGTGGAATCAGAACATTTTAATACTTTGGGGCAAATGCAAAGTATTAGGATTCCAGTGCTGTTCACCAAGTTCATTTACTTTTAGACATTGTAGGGCTTTGGAGAGAAGTTCTTCAGTTCTGTGTATAACCCTCTCAGTGTTGAGTCCAGAGTGGAATGTGGGTCACCTAATCTTTGTTCAGTCAAACCTGTCTATAGCCACCGCCCAAGGGAAACACTAAAAGTCGTCTTTGTAAACAGGTGGTCTTTGTAGATAGGTTCCTTTAGTACATGCTTCAATGAGCAACCCTTTTTTAAGGGAAACAAAAAATGTGGTCTTTGTAGACAGGTGGTCACTAAAGCAGGTTTGACTGTACTATGTTTGACATGGGGAAAAAGAGGTCAGAAGGAACACCAGAGTTGGACTCCGGTGGATGATGGCCATCGTTGGAAGTATTGCCTCATGTCATCAGTCACTCTGAAGAGCAATGCCGGTATTGCTAGAGGTTGTACCGGTAGCTTAAAGTGTATTTTTACAATTCCTATCAAGCATTATATACCATAAGTGTAAACTGATGTATAATCTCAATAATGAAAAAAAAATGATGTTATTATAAGACTAAAAACCTGTATGTTTTGGTGTCTGATCTCATTACTCACAAAACTCAACAGATTTTAAATTCTTAGTGTTGCATTCTCACATCATTTGAAGTATACATGCTTCCATTGTTTCTTTAAATCTGGTTTAGAAAAAGCAGGATGACAAACCCCTAGAAACCATTGCCTCTTGCACCAGCTTACACATGAAGATATAAATGTATTTTGTTTTCCTTTGTTTTTAAAAATGTTGGAAGTTGCTCATGTATTACATAGTACAAACATAACATCACAGGAATATCAGGTATAATACCAAAGCAATATTCTGTTTTCATTTTTACATGCTGCAGGAATATTTTGTAATTCAAGTCATTGTAAGAATATTTTGTTAAATTAAAAGCCCCTTTTAGCTTCAATAAAGTTTCCAGCTGTTAAAGGTATAGACCAGTTTTGGAAACACCCCCTCTCAAAAAATGAAATGGAAACACTCATTACCAATCATGTGAAAGAATATGTTTTGATGATGATACAAACTTTGCCGGGAAACCGATACGGCCGGGATAAATATTGCGTAGTCCCATATACATCTTTCTGTGTACAGTGCTTGTAACTTTACCAAGACTAGGCCAAATTTCTTATCATTTTTATGATTCCAGAACCTTGCAGTACACACCAATTCTTATATGCTAGATGATTAACCTTTTCTGATCAATTCCACGCTTCTTTCACGATGCAATCGCATGACCAGAACTGGTCTATACCTTTAATGTATCAGTCACAATCATGTATCAAACCACATCTCTGTTTAGTGCAAATGCAGTGCGATGGTCGCATTTCATTCTGCCAACAGTAATTTGAATTAATAACAGTGCTGTATTACATGTCAGATTTCTTCTTCTTTGATATTAAAAAAATGCTTTCTGGTATATTATAAACCTATCTTTGTAATAAGTTGATTTGTATGAAAGCCTAAAAAAAAAGAGAAACAAAATCAGAATGGTTAAATTTTGATTCAATTTTGATTAAATTAAATCAGACCAATAATAAAGAGAGTTATGAATGTTCTGTACATCTTTGTGAATCTGACACATCTGTCAGGGATTGTGACATCCACATAGTCACAGACAACACTTATGTTTGTCGTTTACAAAAATATCATCAATTGTTTTGGGTTCTTTCTCGTAAGTACCTTCTCCCTTGGGGCACTACTCTAGATACATTATGGATAGCATACATGTATTACTATAGGTCATCTAAATAGAAAAGATCCTCCCAAGTCATACATTTTGAAAAAGTGACATTTTAGTCATTTTGTGCGTTGTCCCACATGGGAAAGTTGTACAACACTACATCACAGTGACATTACCGGTTCAGCCAATTTGAATTGCCATATAGTACATAAATGGTAGTGATTACAACTTTCTAAAATTCCTAACTTTCTTATTGTTAGTTTTTTTTCATTCAAAAATTCACTAATATGCTTCTCTGATATTTCTGCTATCTTTAAGAGTAGTTTTCTATTAAGGTTGGATTCTTGCCCTTCAAGCCCTGTTGACATAACCTATGTCCAATGACGTAGCAAATCGCCTCGAAAAGAAACCTGCTGTACCATTTATGCATAGAAGCATGGTGAGTGAGTGAGGGAGGAATAACACAAGTGGTTGTCAGGGAAATTCTGAATTTATTGTTTCATATGATTATATTTTATATTGAACTCCAGATATAATATTTACACACAGAAAAAGACACATTGAATCATCGTTCTGTTCATAATAATTTATTTTTTTCTCCATGTACACATTGCACACTGACAAGAAATAGGATGTACATAAAAATCTCACGATATATAAGGAACACTGTCCATAACAAATTTTACACAGCACGAGAAAAAAAATACGGGAAATAGAAATGATAAAGTGATGCTGTGTTCTACATGTACAAAAACAAGAAGAAAAAAAATGATAACCCTACTGTTCATCTATTTGTTCAGCTACAGTACTTTTGCCATAGAATACATTAGATTTTCCCTTCTTTTAGCTTGCTTACATACAACATTGAATTTTGCAAATACTCAATTTTTTAATCAGGTGTTCTCATCACCTTTGACAGCAAGACATTTTTTTTAATTTTTTATAAAAGACACGTATTTTAACATAATTCCTACTAAAGCACCAAATGAAGGAAAGATAACTACCTAATGAACTAGATTGATTAAATATACCCTGCCAAAATGATTACGGGAGTTGAAAAAGAACAACAAAAAAATACATCAAGTAAACTGAGTGAAAGAATTCTATCTACTCTGACCGTTGTTGCTATTTTTTCCTGTTTTTTTTTTCATTCTGTGGACTTGCTTACTTACTTGCTGAATACCCGTCAACAACAAAAAAATCTAACTCACTCCCACTTCATGGCAGTGCTGCTCCTAAGAATAGTAAAGATAAGCTTACGATTTCTTTTAATTTATTGGTAGAAACAAAATTAGGATTCTAGAAAGCTTGTGAAATGTAGTGCAATTATAAGCAATGACATATTTAGTTGCTCTGTGAAAAGTGGTTATCTCCCATTCATTTCAGATCCAATACGATATGGAAATAGGTACAGACAAATTATGTGACATTTAATTTTTGCACATTAAAACATCTCATCTGTGAACAAAATAAGGATGCTATTGCCATTATACAGATACCACTCTTTCCTCTTCCCTTTTCCAAAAAATCATTGTTCAGAAATATTTGTACTTGTGCAATACAGCCTTATGTGATAGCAAATTAAAGTGAAGATTGAAAAACCTTCTTGGAAATTCAAAATCTTTCAAAAATTGCTTGGGTTCCTCATATTTTTTTTAATGAAAGAAGCATGTACATGTGTTCGAAAAAAGGAAAGTAGATCTAGTCACCACTACGTGCCAATAATTAAAGTACAACTTGCTTGCAGCATTATGTATGCATCATATCAATTTCTTGGGTTATCATACATTTTGATCAAGTGAAAGATGCCAAAAAAAGGACAACATGAGTGCAATCAATATGAAGAAAAGAATAGGCATTTCCCCCCTCAATGCAGATAATAGGTACTTTTAGATTTGCACGACAACAACTTGTATTGCTACGATCGACGTCCTTTTAATGTACTGCCTTGAATGGACGTCACATTTACGTATCTGTCTACACAAATCTAAAAGTCCCTATTTACTTCTGCCACTGACCTCCCACACAAAAGGAAAATAACATATTTCGATCAACCAAACTATCCATACTAGCTTGACTACCGAATTCCATTTGATTGGACGCTTTCACTTAAATACAGAGAATCCTGAATACTTGTATTCACTAAAGTTATATTGGAGTTGGACATCTTATCAAAACCCAAGTATTCAGAAAGGAGAATCATTTTGTTTTAGCCATGCACTCTGATGTAACTAGGTAATTTTTTGTCTCGTCTTACAATCTTTTCTGCTATGCAATCACCAAGTTATACTTTGGGCCATGACAGTTGTACTACATTGCCATATCATTACCAAGCCAAATGTCATACTCCTATCAGGGTGGACAATCTTTCTAACTTTGAGACTTCTTTCGGAATGCCAAACACCAAGTTTATCTTTTATACATATACATCCACTAATAATAGAGAATGGACTATATTCAGAACTGTGTTGAATTTGTAGTGCTATTTCTTACGTGAACATGATATTCTTTTGAAAACACCAAAGCGCATTGTATTACTTTGCATATGAAGGTGGATTTCACAATATCATACTACATGTATATGGTAGACACTTCTCTGTACCTTAGGGAAATTGAAATTCTATCTTGTATATTCAAGCAGTAAAAGATATATGTTGAGCAACCTGAATGTCAGAGGGACCTAAGTAACGTTCAGCTACATATGTTCATACATTACACGTACAAGCCATCTGATTTGTGTTATTTTCAATGTTATGATTACAAGATTCAGCACCGGTTAAATGATCAATTTGGAAGCATGTTTGGATGTGACTGTGACAATAATCATCAAATCATTCCTAAAGATTTAACACTAGATATTACTGGTTAAGGAAACGTTCCTGTGCACGGGTATATTCACCATAATCTGAAGAGAAATACTTGGAAACTATCTAAACATACAATGCTATTTTGTGCTGTGAACTGTAAATGAAAACGTTAAAACAAAAACCCAAACCCAAATGAGGCACTTAACGATATCTATCTAAACACTCCCTAAAACGTTAAAAGCTAGGCCTGACTGGTACGATTAAACAGAATGAAACAGGGAAACATATTTCTGAGACAACCAATATACACATTCTACAACAGACATTTCACTGTGTCTTCAACTAGTTTTAAATGAGACAGCTGCCATAAGGTGGGCTATACTTTTTTTTTTTTAAACAATTAGACAAAAAAAAAAAGTTACATCAAAATTAGTTGTGTTTACACATGGAAAATCGAGTTGGAGTTTGTGTGTTTCTATTTCCATGCTTACTCACATGGATACATAAAGTGGCTTCAAACTTGCAGCTTCATTCACAAAAAAATGCAGTCATTTTTGTTATTACTTGAATAGCAACACTGATAAAAAACATCCAAACTGTGACAACCTAGAAACAATTTCACCAATGTTACTCAATATATATTAAATAGCTAACTTGGAACTCATTATCAATTAAAGCAAGCATGTTCTTTAATAGTCTGTACTTTTATTGGCACTTGATGATAGATATAATAACAATTACTTTTCTTGTCATCTATGTAAACATTTACAAGTAATTCTAAACACATAACACTTTTACACATCTTCACTTCTGAAGTTTCATTTTGTCTAATTCTAGTACAATAATGTATTTTATGTTTCTTAAAATATAGATTTAGATACTTTTTAAAACCATATTTCATATCTTATCATCATTATCCTAAAATCACTTGATAGATTTCATGAAACTATTGTACATTTCACATATAGCTCTTTTAATAGTACACAATATATGTAGTCATTTCTAGATTTGTTTCCTATCCTCCCAGTTGAGACATTGTAAGAAATATATTTCTCTAACTAAGTACAAGTAGATTGATGATAATCTTGACATGAATTGTTCAGTATGACTTCAACTATCACTTGTGTTCTTTAAATGTAATATTACAAAGTTTGGTACTTTTATTGTAAGACACCATACCTGATTTTTTTTCCCTTCATTTTCTTCCCCATCTGTTTGTTGTTACATCTGGTTAAAAGAGCACACTTTCTTATCACCTATGACATACATGTAATGTAAACACATGTATTATTAAAGAAGGCCACGCTATCAAAGCGGCTCTTAATTTTTACACTGAGCAACATTGGTCAACTTTGTGTAGCACGTATGTTGGTTACTAAAACTTGTTTGTTATTACTTGTTGAAACATCATCCTGATAACGTTCTGTTCTATTTAATTATGTTCTTTCTACACTGTCATTTATAAGGCAGCAATCACACATGTACATGGGTCTATAGATGATTTACTATAGATTTACACGTTGAATATTTCAATTCTTGTAAATCTATCCCAGGAGAGTTAGAGGAAAACTAACTCTCTGTACATGCCCAGTATCCACCCGCCTGACACCCGTTACAAACAGCATTTATTAAACGTAAATCTAGTTATGACTGAAAATCGATTCAAGCTGATATCTTTGTGAGCAAATGGGAGAAGTGATTTCCAGTGATTGTGACTCCCAGCAGGTTTTTGTTTGTGTGTTTACTTCTTGCTGGTTCTAATAATTCATTCACTATATGATTTTAAAAATTGAGACTCGATTCAAGCCTCTCATGATGCACTGCATTACGTGAAACCAAGAATAGATTTGAAGTCAGCTTCATGAGTTGTTTCATTATAAGCAATACCGGTATTCATTTTGTCCTTCTAACCCTACAGAGTAAAAAAAATGCCTAGGTATAGTTTCTATGTGTTAATATTCTACAGTCCTTCTCTACCGGGCCATAGGCATGTTACACAATAGGCAGTGAGAGATACAGAGGCTAGATTAATACATCGTGCATATGAACAGGTAGAAGAAGATGAAACATAACTCGGGTATTGAGAGGCACAGGTGTTGGTCATGTCTATGAAAGGGAAAAGGGGAGGTAAGGAATTTTCATCCTTAAAGTTGTGCAATGAAACTGAAAAACTTTTATACTGGAACAATAATTTGTTAGAGGTACTACAACTCTTTATATGACGGAATCAAAATTTGAATTCCGGCTTCAAATCCGATTCATTTAGATTTCTCATTTCTTCAGCAAAACTCTTTTGTGATCAAAGCAAACAAACTACGATATGATATTGCTTTGTTTTATAAAACAGGATGTACTATAACAAGGGCCAAACTATAAAGGGTTCAATGTACTTACACTTAACTATCTCAAACTGGGCATTGGAGACAACCAATAAAAAATAGAAAATATTACGTCCCATGTATTGAAATTCGTGTTATCAATATCGTAAAAATGCTATAAATACCTATACAAAATCCCTTTTCAGGTTTTCATCTGATCATTGAATTATCAATTAATCTGTAGAAATATCATCACTAAGAATAATACAAAAATATTCTCAATTGAATATTGATATACAAATTTATGCAAACTGAAAATAATTTCAGTGATTATTTTTTATTGGGGGGAGTGAGCATTAGTTCGAACGATCTTTACCATGTTTCAATTGAAAGGGCCCATCAACGATATCTGCTCCTCTTCACATGTTAACTGTTTTTTTCAACAAACATTTGCAGTAGGAGTTTGTATAAGGTCATCCTTGCATATAATCCCGTAGGGAGTTCCTTGTTTGTTTAGCGTCAGCTCTGTGGTCTTCTTACTGAACCCGACTTTGGTTTTCAAATCTGGTTTTATCTTTCAGACGGTTACATTACAGTACAGTATCAGATATAACTAGTCGCATCCGATCGACCCTCACATACCCGTAAAAGACTTGTTGCTCTCACACACATTTGAGGAAAGGAACCAGTTCTTATCGAGGAGGATGGAATGAAAAGATGAAGAGAACATAGATCCTTATTTCATTCATTGACAGGAACCCAAATTCTTTTTAGATCTCACAGAAGGAATCTCCTTGTTCCAAAGATTCTTCACTATTTCACCTTTTTTTATAAATTCTATAAACTCTCCCCATCTTCATTTTCTCATGAGAATGTAAATTTAGAAAAAAGAAGTAAAACTGGTTCTTCTCCACAGAAATTTCAAACGATCGTCTACTTATAAGAAGTACTCATATTGCATTATAGCAGAACCTTACCTAATAAATTAGCTCTGAAGTCAAGTATAGAATGCTCAAAGGCTAAGTTATAACCCCTAACTTGTGACACAGAGTTGTATGCAATGCCCTAAATGATTTGTTATCCACACATAGAACTATTATTACATTAACTACCAAATTTTTCTCTCGTTCAATTTCAATCAGTATTGGATAAAATGGTGATTTGATATGCTAGTTGAAAAATGAATTCTTTTCCTTTACATACAAAAGTATAAAATAAATTTCAGCCATATTCGCCCCTTTTGAAAACATGACCAAGCCAAGCTTCCACTTAACTTTTTAAATATTGATATTAACTTAAATTTGGTGCATAAATTATCATTAGAGGTAGGCTAAAATCACACATCGCAACTGGATATACAAAAGATATAAGGGAGTGTAATATTAATGTCAGCTTATTAATTACATTCCTAGATCGAAGGCCGAATGGTTTCTGCATCAATATTAAGTGAACAGTGATTTTATACTAATTAAAAAATTAGTATTAGAAGTAAGTCTTCATTTGTAAGTAATTATAATTGTTTTTTGTAACAACTTTCAGGAATAAAAGCTTAAGAGATAGTTGTGCGATAGATGATAACAGAAAGTACCCTGACATATAGTCATGCGTCTTTGGTTCTTCCACAGTACACTTTGGAAAGGGTACAGTAAAAAAAAGTTCTTAAGGTCACACCGCATGGATGCCTTTTAAACCCTGGTTTATGCATTATCATACAACTCGATGAATTAATCGAAGAGAATGCTCTGTTTGATGGGCAATTCCAAGGTACAGTTTTGATAGTTATACTTCTTAACAAGATAGATCAGATCATTTAACCCGAAGGTCTGATTATATTTCTAAAGCCACTACTTTATTAAAGCAGAGGTAACTACCATACAAGATTTCATTGTAATCACTCCTTGGGCCCTGTCTTTTATATAAAGAGTTGCAATTGATGTGGAATGATCGCAAGGCCTCTTAATCAATCGCAAATTTACAAACTCCAATCTCTTCAGTAAAGATTTGCGAATGATATAAAATTGCAATCGATTTGCATCGATCGCAACTGGCAGGGCCCTGAATATGGTAACTATAGATTATCATCCGACATAAAGGAGAGACATGGACAAATATTAGTGTCCTTCTAATAGAAAACGTAATCATTATCATCTGCTGCACCCATGTGTGGTCGACATAGAATCTACAATTATGACGGCTCTATCGAGTAGCTATTGGCATAAAATCGAACCCTCATGGCTTGGTGATCGAAAAATATTGCTTTTGGGACACTCCTGTTCTGTGGAACAGTCCTACTGATGGTCAAACCATTAATGTTAAAGGCAACAAATGATTTACATGTAAGTCATTACATTTTTATTTGACACTACTATTGTTTGTTTTAATGGCATTTCCTAGCATTACAAAAGCCTGTGAAATCAAAAATAATTCTTGCAATAGTGAGGAAGCTGCGTTACTCACACAACTCACAATTGGTGAATAGAGGTGAGAACAGGAAACGACAAAAAAACATGAAACGTATTCGTTAGACAAGAATTTCACCCGACACAAGACTTCTAGGTGTATATGAATGTCCTAGGCATGCAGACAACAGTGTGGTTATGATATAGGTGGCAGTGGTGACGATGACGACGACGACGAAGAGGCAAGCGATAACCGCACAGAGTGGTCTCGTTCCGGCGACCGCAGAACATAAATGGGGTTCATAGGTCGGCTGAGGGCGCTCTGTGCGGCGTCCGAGACCGGGAATATAGCTAGGACCACATAGTTTGAGCACCTGTCTGCAGAGTCTACTTGATGGGACATCAGGGCCTGGGATGCTGGAGTGGCATTGGGAAGCCAGCGCAGGTCTGCTCCTATGCGTGAAAGGTCATCCAGGCTTGCCAATAGGGCACCACATGTGGTTTCAGCTGATAATGCACATACTTCTAATACCTCCAATGGACCTAGGTTTCAAAATAGACCACAAAAAAAAAACCCCAAAAATGGGCATGATATCAACTGGAATGGATTAGCCTAACATCAGCGATAGATAGATAGATAGATAGATAGAAAGATAGATAGATAGATAGAAAGATAGAAAGATAGAAAGATAGATAAATAGATACCGTAAATCTTGGTGTATAAGACACACTTTTTTCCTGCCAAAATAAATCTGAAAGCCGGGGTGCGTCTCAAACACAGGTGTCAATTAATGCCCCTCCACCTGCACTGTGCCTGGCAATAGGGACTTTTAGATTAAGTGGACGAAAAAGAACAAAAAAACAAAAAAAATTCTAGACAACGGTGGGAATCAAACCCGGGCCGTCACATATAGATTGGCAGCCGAAGCCAGCGCCTTAGACCGCGTGGCTATCGCGCTCCAATGCCATACTTAGCAGTTTTTTGCAATGTATACATTGAAAATGGATTCAAATAGGGACTTAGCGTGCTGGATGCGATCGCGCCAGGTCGTTAAACGGCCCCTTCTTTTACCTTTGCAATGTTTTGGCACGAACTTAGATCAAGATCTATCAGCAGATGTTGTTTTTGGAAGATTACTTTCGTCTTCATGCCAACAATGCAAGATAAAATTGTTGGTAAAATGTGTGGAAATCTCCTGTACCATTCGTAGTTCCATATGTTCAAATTCGTGCTGGTTTTGACTTACTTTTTGTTTTGTTTTTGGGTGCAACGTGTATAAACCGCACCCCCAACTTTGACATTTTTTCGGCGGCAAAAAGGTGCGGTTTATATATCTTTAATTACGATACCTGTATGGCTGGATTTCTGTTTAGATTTAAAGGGAAAATTCATCTTTCACCTTTAGTTTTTAAAACTATTATTACTATTATTTGTGACAAGTTCACAAGCACAAATCGGCGCCTTCAACTGCACCTCGCAGTAAAATAAAGGTCCTTCCCCATGTGGGTTTTCGAACACGGACCGGGTTTTCGAACACGGACCTGGTTTGCTGCCTACGGAGGGGTGCGTCTTATACACGTAGATTTACGGTAGATAGATAGATAGATAGATAGAAAGATAGATACATGTAGATAGGCGGGGCAGAGATATACAGGTTTGTATGAAGACTTGAGGAAATAAACCTATTGCACAGGGCTTGGATTTACAAAATATATCCATTTTACGAGCAATTATTCCTTTTGTAAACAGTTGTAGCCAAACTTGCTCCATTAATAAATAATGTACAAAGCAAGGATCATATCCTATTATCCAGCAAATGTGGTGTCAGGAGTAGAGCACTGACCATAGAGACACCATGGATGTCTTACCATGCATCTCTAGACTCTCTGAAACCATTAGACTATCTCCTGGTTGCACTTTACGTTGTCTCCTTGGAGCTTTGGATTGCTTTGATGATTTTGAAGGCCTCATACCTGCAAGATGACAAGGTAACAGAAATAAATTTGAAATTAAATGTCAATAAAGATATTTAATAAATTCTTAAGATATCCTTTAATTTTGGTGTAACAAACATGTTCCGCAGACAGTAGCCCAAGTCATCTTTGTACCTAGTAGGTTCAACAAAAAACATCTCTGGTTTCTAATGACCGATTTTAAAAGTTACATGCATTACCTCCTCAGTGAACCCAAGCATAGTTACATAATTAGAAATGTCCCGATAAGTTTTTGGGAAGAAAAAGATAGAGATCAACAATAATTCCAACAAGAAAAACTGACCTACTTGGGAGGACAGCATATAAACTCTAAACATGACATTCCAGTAGTTCATTAAATAAAATAAAAAATAGATCCTGAATAAGGAGCCAAAGATATTAAATAGAGAAATGGTATGAAGTACCTTTGTCTTGAATGCCAGGTCTTTGTAGAGGAGGTCCAGGACTCTGTGATGGTGATGTTCCAGGACTATGTATTCCTTGAGGTAGCATACCACCCATACCTGGTGCAAACAAGTCCCTTGGCCTGACACCATGCTGTTCTAGACTTAGTCCTCTCCTCTGCTGTAAGGGGTTGTATCCCATCTGTGAGAGAAGGCCTGGACCACCACCACCTGTGCTACCTGGACCAGTAGAAGGCACAGACTGGGGATAGGACACACCAGGGCCCATGATCTGTGGGGATTGGGGACGTTGATTACCTAGCATACCAGGCCCTTGACTCAGGAGTTGTTGTTGTTGGTGATGCTGCTGTTGCTGCTGACCAACAACAACGGTCATGGGCATGCCATGGATTGGTTGGGAGCTAGGTGAGGTAGACCGTGGCACATCCCCTGGGCTGGCTAGGGTTGGGCCATAATGAGGAGGGGCACCCCCACCCTGGTGCATCTGGGACTGATAAAGTACTGGTACACCCTGGTGGGAAGAACTGGAGGGCTGGTCCATAGGGGATTGGTAGATGATCTGCGGTTGTCCTGGCTGCTGGCCAGGAGGTTGTTGAGGGGATATCATCCCCATGCTGGGGAAGCCTTGTGCTGTATAGTAACCCTGGGGTGTGGTAGCTCCGCCCTGCGGGTTGGAGGGATACATGATGCCTCCTGTAGGCTGGACAAGCTGGGGTGGTTGACTACTTGATACTGGATGCTGACCATGGGCTTGGGACGGGGGCATACCTTGGACGGCTTGGGGGTTGTAGAGCTGGGAAGCTGAGGTTGCTCTGTATGCTGCCGGTTGCTGAGGTTGACTACTATATAACACCTGCAATGTACAAGAATATCCAGAAAAAAGTATACCAAAAA
>BEXV01000009.1:398380-414619 GCA_003118195.1 Hemicentrotus pulcherrimus | reverse complement strand
GGAACATAGGGGTAAAATTGGGAGGGAAAAAAAAATCAGGTAATTATCAGGCCTGAATAATATTCAGGAGTTGTTGCTGTTGCTCTTGAATTAAAAAAGTTTCTGAATTGGCTCTTTCAGGACTTACTGGAAAAAAATGACATGAACATATGGTAGAAATTGATACTTTGGTCACACAACTTATTACTTTCTGTATCATAAATGATATTTCAATTGATACAATTCTAGTTGAACATACTGCAAAAGTCACCTCTGACTGATTTCAATGACCTATACTGAAATGGAAACATCTCTATGACCTGATGAAGTCGTCAAGATGATATCATGATAAAGTCCCATCGTAAAGAGGAGTAACATACCTGTTGGTGTGATTGAGGAATGCCTTGCTGTTGTCCTAACCCCTGAGGCTGTGGCCCCTGGTGATGCGAGGGGGGTTGTTGATTTGATTGAGAGTGTGGATGCATGCCTTGGGGTGATGTAGGCATACCCCCTGCTCCTCCACCACCTCCACCTCCCCCTCCTCCACCCCCTCCCCCTCCTCCTCCGGGTCCGCTCCCTGGTCCTCCTACCTGCCTGATCATTAAGGGTTGATTCATGCCTTGCTGGGGCTGCATCTGGAGGATCGGGGGCTGGGGTTGCTGCTGCTGCGGTTGTGGGTGGGGTCCAGGATGAGGCATCTGAGGCTGAGGGGATTGTGCTACCCCACCCTGCTGCTGCTGTTGTTGTTGTTGTATTGATAGAGGTACGTGCTGACTACCACCAGGCAGGGGGTCGGAGTCACCCCCTGATATCTGCCTTGACAGGGTTAGACCCTGCATCTGACTGCTTATGTCTGTATACTCCTGTCATGAAAAATGGAAACATAATAACAGCATTGAATAATTTTGTGGATTTATAACATGTACATTTTATGGATATATTAATGTATTCAACAGTTTAATAAGTATAATTGATTGCACTCTTGTTTTAGTAGAGACATTAAAAAGTTAAAAAATTCATGGTTGTCATTATCAATACAAACTATTATACTATTTTATTGATTTTAGGAAGTCATTATTAAAAACCAAATTATTTCCTTTACTAGAACATAATCAAATGATAATGTATGATGTGTATTAGACATTGCTAATTGAACTTATGATGACTAAAAAGATAACCATTGAAGAAAATAAATTTAAATACATGTAATCGCAGTTTCATGTTACTACAAAACTATGACCCTCCAAATGAGAACTTTTGCATTTCAGCTCTAATGCTAATAAAAGCTGCTTCAAGCAGGCCTGTAGCAAGAAGGCATGCATGAAACAAAGTGCAAAGTAAAATGCATCAGAAGACTGTGGAATTTGTCAAGACTGATCCATGCAAAAAAATGTCCATTTACATCGGAAAGAATGAGATTGACATGTCATTAATATGAGGTTGAAGAGCACATTAATGTCAACAGAATATTTCTCTCTGCACAAACAAGTGACTAACATCTTCAGAAGCAACTCAATAAAAAACGAATATCAGCACTTATATTTTCTCTTTTCCATTAATGCATCTACACAGGAAAATCTAATCTACCTCTAAAACTAAACATGAGAAATAACACAGAGAATCAATACAATGGTCATGCAATCTTGAGTATAAAACATAAGCATATTTCACATCAATCACGAAAGCTCATTACTACCCCCCGATTTCCATAAAAGACTGTGTAGAAAGATAAACGACTAATACAGACATAGCTAATAGTATTTAAAAGAAAGTATCCTTAGAGAAACAAAGAAATCCATTCATTTGATATGTCATTTTTGACATGATTGTGTTATACTTAGTTTAAAAAAAAAGAAAAACTTGAAAAACTAATATGGTATTAATTTGACTCTTCAAACATATCCAAGTTCTAGGTTACCCATACACAGGATAGATTATCTTCCAATCTATAGAATTGCTTTGTTTCCACAAGATCACAGCAACCATGCCATCTAAAACTACATACAAATCACTAAAGAATAACATTTAATTAATCCGGCAAAACTGTTCACTGATTATGGGTCATTTGTAATATCAATATGAAGGAAGGTACAACACATCAATCACGAAATGCCTGGAAAGTAAATTAGTAACACAAAGAGCAACAGTAAACTGTCCAGATAGAAACATCAACGAGTAGAATCCTGCATGTTTTGTTTTTCTTCAGTCAGATTGCGCTTGTCACGCCCTACCAAGCTACACTGTATTCTATAGACATACAAACAATACATGACATTTGTAATAAGTCAGATATATGTATCATATAGAGCAGCATATCAAATTAATCAACCACTATTCATACATGATTAAACTTAATAAACCTGTAAACATTTAAATTTAAAACAAAATCTTTAAAGCCCCTTACAAATGAAAATTACACAGACAAAACAGAAATCAGAATACATTCTACATAACATATATCAAAAACTATGTTATTCATGCAAACTACAACTACTCTATATGTTCCTACTGCCATTTTGTTTCAGTACACACATTTTACTTTGCAGCCCATATTGGCTTAATTCTTCAGGCTAAAACATTCATTCTGAAATTGAAAGGCTAGAAGAATGAAAACAAATGAATAAATAGCAGTAGAAACAGGGCTATAATACTAAATAACAAAGACCAAAACTAATTCTATGACATACTGCCATGCGACACTTGCAAAGAGCCGTGCAAACCTCTCCTAGTGCAGATATACACTGCTTGTATATTGTGTACAACACATAATTTGTTTTGCTTGCATCTTAATTATTTTCCTAATTCCTTTCTTTAAAACATGTGTCCTTGATGGCAAATGCTACTGAATGGTAGATATTTTGTGGGCCTCTGGATATATTGCAAGAATATATTCCTGACTTCAAAATTTAAGAATACAAATAGATAAATGATTCAGCATTAATATAAGATGCAGCAAAATGACTCAAAAAGTGATTTGGAAGGGACTTGCACCACTCACTAAAAAAATACCACTAACAGAGCAATGAGAAAGATGAGTATGAGATTTATAGACAGTATATCCAAAGCACATGCCCCTACCCCAGAGTGCTGGTGTGGGACCATTGCAGCCTGATGCTGATGATGGTGCTGATGTGCCTGGTATGATGGGTGAATAACCCCCTGGCTAGGGGTCTGTCCAAAACCTCCCACCCCGGCTCCACCTAGGGACTGACCGTAGCCCACTAGGGCGGGGTGGGCGGATGAGGAGACCTGGTTTGATGGGTGAAGGAGTACTGCCTGTTATCGTACAATTATTGTAACGGCCGAGTGCAATTCATGGTGTAGATAAGTAATGAGATTGTGTGAATCTTTCTGGTATATGAATATACGTGCCATTTAAATATAGTGAGTGGTAATTAAACAACTTCCCAATTAGTTCTACTCCAGCTAATATAATTATCAATCGATGAACATCTTAAGCAACACAATCACTATACCACCCACAAATCTGTTTACAATCCACTTAAAAATCCATTTCTAAATTTCTCTATATCAAACTTATAGCAAAGACTACAATAAATGATTACTTTATGATAAGTTTTATGAAGACAAGTACTTCTTGTGTAAGGTATATAACAAAACTGTTTTTTTTTTCATTGAAATTAATTATATTAAGTCATGAAAAGCTGCATATGGACCTAAACATATCTTTACTTTTTTGTATTTTTTCATTGACCCATATTATAAAGAGCAAAAAAGAGGATGTAAATTGAGACTTCTACAACCACAACTTGTAGTCATAAGGCTTCTCAAACTCTCCAAAGCCATGGAAATAAGTCAAACCACACAACTTACCATAGATTGGCTATGTTGAACTAAACTTCCCTGGCTGGCTGCTAGCTGTGGACCAGTCTGGGTAGGAAGGGCGTGGCCTGATGGATTAGCCTGCAGCTGATTGGTTGATGGAGGCTGAGCGTGGGCGGGGGCTTGTACTACCATGGGAGATCCATCTTGATTCAGGAATGGAGAACCTGTATCATAAGGAAAGAGAGACGAAAGCTGGTTTGAACTTCAAATTCATTTCATAAACACTTGATCTCTTTTGGATCCAAATACCTTCCAAACTAACACCTCTTGTTTATGAAATTACTATTTTCATTCAAAATTTATTCAACCGTTCATCAGTTTGGCGATCCATAATGATGCAAGATCAATATATAAGGAACAGAAAGACACTGTTAAATTATTATACCACATGTAAGAAGGAAAAAAAATAATTTGAGATATTCTCTTTCAAATGAATAAGCTGTCTTGTTCAAGAAAATCAATAACTTTATATAACCATTTCTTCCATCTACTTTCAGTTCATTCAACATTTCCTCCTCAATCAAATGTGCAAAAAAGAAAGAAAAGAAAAAAAACACTTACCAGTTTGTGGATTAATGATAAAGCTGCCTGGGGGTACATTCTCAATATTGGAAGTTGCAAACAGCACTGGTTGTCCAATCCCTGGCCCTGCATGTTGAGGCATAGACCCCTGTTGAGGCATAGCCCCCTGCTGGACGATAAGCGGCACTCCAGAATGAGTATGTGGTTGGCCAGCTTGTCCTTGATGTTGTTGTTGTTGTTGCTGCTGTTGTTGCTGTTGCTGCTGTTGTTGTTGTTGTTGTTGCTGAGCTGCTAGAGGGTGTATCTGTGGCTGAGACTGGAAGGCCTGACCCCCTGCAGTCATGGGTAACGAGCTGGTCCATGTGACTTGAGGGCCTTGTTGGAGGGAGGGTTGGGAAGAGTAAGGGGACGTGGGCTGCTGTGGGAGCTGAGAGGGGGCTGGTGGTGCCTGGCTGATGGGACCCAAGGTAGGCTGGTAGGGGAAGCCAGAGGGGAACCCCCGGACCTGACCATGAGGACTGGTTGCTCCACGATCAACTGAATCTGTACGTGGTGAAAAGAAGAGAGTATGAGCTAGATTCTTGTTTCTCTACATTCTCAAGGATCAGAGTAAGCATCAATAAAAGAATTACGAGCTGAAGGATGTCATTACCTTCATCTAGTATTATGCATGGATGAGGAGTGCAGGGATTTGTCATTGGTTCATACGTGTAGATGAATAGAAATGTATATAATCATACTTTAGGAGTGACTGGATGACAATTCTGTCCTTAATCTTTATTGCCCAGATCAGCCCTGGAAATGTATAATACAGATGCTTTTCTTTCTTTCAACACAAGTTTAAACCTGTAGCATTCTGCGGCAATGTGAAGAATTTTATGTGAAGAAGGAAACAGAAAGAAATGGGATGCTCATTTTGATATGATCTATGACCCATGTTACACATACCTCTCAAAGTGGACTGAGGCTACCTCAGAAGTGGTTCGACGTATGTGCAACATCAAATTTTTTGAAAAGCCTGACTGAGGCCTCCTCCATCCCAGTCCACTTTGATGAGATAGTACAGCATATGTATGGTTTTAAAAACCTGAGAACCGCGCAAAAATATTAAGCGCTTGTTTACGTGGAGTGGCCTCAACGTCAGCTTGAGGAAAGGCGAAGTGAAACCAATCGTCCTATGTGTAGACGCAAAATTGCGGGCCCAAGATATGCGTAACAGGGGTTTAATGATCTTGAGGCTGCTTCAAATTGCAGGCGTGAGGCCGCCTCGGGGCCGGTTTTAAAAGCAAACGCACGTGTAACACTACTATTCCATTCAGACATACCCATTGGATGTAGTTTTCCCAGGCTGCCCCTGCTTCCCAAGCTAGAGCTGGATCGACTGCTGGCACTACTGTCTGTCCTCAGCAGTGCCTTCTGGGAGAGGCTTCCAGCAAAGCTGCTTGCCTTGGTGACAGCAGGGATGGAAGGCCGTTCAGAACCGCTCGAGTCCACACTGCTCCAAGGACGATCCTTCTGCCAATGGCAGGAGGAGGAGTCATCGGAAGTGCCACTGTTCTGCCTGCTGGATGCCTGGAGGATGCTCTTTGGTCGGTTGGAGGGCGGTTCCACCGTTAGTCCTTCCGGCTAAGATCAGAGCAAAACACCATTTTTAAATTACATAAACAATCGAGTTGCTGGTTTGTGGAGTAATAGGTTGACACTGTTGTACCTTTAAAGTTGGAAACTTGTATCATTCTGTTGTTAATACAAGGATAAGGATTACTGATATTTTTCAATATGCTGGTCTGTTCATACTGAAGAAAGAAATAAATTGTGCATACATGTATTTAAATACACGTCTAGCCCATCACTGTGAATATGTTTTTATCAAACTGCAAACTTTACTGGATGAGAAATTTCATGAATTGAAAGATGTAATATTTCAGATTGCATGCAGAAAAGAGCTCGTCTGAGGAGGTGCCAAAGCATGCATTGTCAACAACAACAATAAAAACTGCAGAAATAATGATGCTAATAAAATGTAAATGCACACAAATTTTAGCAACTTGTGAGTTTTTATCACAACATGCAAACTCTCTGACACTACAAAACAAAGCAATGCATATGAATAATTTCAACTCATTCTATTATGTAGCAATGTTTCCCAACAATGCTGCTTTCAAATTATCAAACCCTTAACCATGTGTTGCATAAACTTTTTTTGTCATACAAATTGCACAAGTCTACTGACAAGCCAAAAATGAAATTATATTCAGTATTGTCATCATCAAACTATGCAAACACCACTACCAATAGATTGAAATTATGATGTTTAATACATTATCTATTTTATAATGCTGGCGAAAGCTCAAATTATCAAAAAGATATTCTAAGGGTGTGAACTAATCTAAGACACATACCGTAGTCACTTCTTGGTTAAAAATTCTGGCTCTTGCTTTCTCATATTCCTCATGCCTCTCTTCAAAGGACTTGCTCCTTTTATCGTCTTTTAAATCGCCCCTATCTCGGCCCTATAAAACACATTCAGAAAATGAACAAAAATGGAAAAAAAGGAAAAATGAAAATGAAGAAAAATAATAATACACATACCTTTAGATTTAAATTAAAACACCGCTGAGTTTAGCAATCATGCAAAGTGCAGTTTTGAAAGAACATGGAAGAAAAGGCCATTTTCTTTCATAAACAAAAAAAGGTAAACCAAATAAGCATCACAAAAAGTTTGTAATTGAGGGATTCATAACAACAGAAATGAGAGCTTGATGAATGTTTCATCAAAAAGCAGACATTCCATAACAATCTGTATTTTGATATATTGCTTGAGGTATTATTTCCTGATAATGTGCAAACAAAGGGAAACTATTTCACTATTGCAGCCTTCATCGGAATTAAAATTAACTTATAGATAAAATTGAGTTTCGGTCATGCGATTGCATCGTGAAAGGATTGGTGTGGAATTGATCCGAAAAAGTTGATCATGTACAGTAGCATGTATTGGTGTGTACTGCAAGGTTCTTGAATCATCAAAATGATAAGAAATTTGGCCCAGTCTTGGTAAAAGGTAACAAGCACTGTACACAGAAAGATGCATATGGGACTTCCCAATCATCTGTCATAAAAATGAGGTCCTCATTTTTATGCTGTTACATGTAATATTTAGAATATGAAGGTATTTAAAAAGCCATGCTGTTCAGGAAACGTTTTTCTCTGATGTTCTTCCACACTTGCATAATAACAAAGAAAATGCTCACAAATTATTGTTCACATCTACCCAGAATTCAACCTTCTCTTATAAGAGACTGCCCTGTGCACAGTTTGGTCCATGAACAGATAAAACAAAATGATCTTCTACCCTTAGCTGGGATCTATAGCAAGTGACATATTCATTACAGAGACAACATTTCTAAAGAATAGGTTAAAGTTCTTGAACTAACTCTTCTTAAATTGTTAATTTTGAATGATCACAATTGTCATGAAAAAATAAGCTGCAAATCTATACAAGCACACCAAAGTTATCATGCTACAATTAAAAGCATAACCATGCACAACTATGAACCCTACATGTATACTAATCAGTCAAAGGTGAAAACTACTAATTTTCCTTCAAAGTGACTGATTGAAAGATGAGTTTGAAAGTATGTTCTTTTATGGGACACAGTAACTTGATTACTTCTTTGATATTGATTTGTTGATTTCATCTCTTAAATTATAATATCTCACTAATCTCAGTTTTTGTGTCCTTGCAAGTACCAGCCTGCTAAAGACTCTACATACTTCTAAAGGGATTTCCCCCCCCCCAACCTTTTCAAGATTGCTTGATTCTAGTAGCATTAATTAATAACCTGATAGAAAGATCAATAAAATCTTAAGAAATGCAAAGAAAAGAGTCATGGTATAAGCAAAATAAACACAAGGGCCCTATCACTGAGTTTTGATTGAGTGGAATAGATTGCTATTCTACAAATCACCCCTAAATCTGTGATTATCAATGAGATTTATATATCTTGCCATTGCTCTCAAACTCAGTATTCATAAGACAGAGCCCTGATGTAAACTTTAGCAATGTGGCAACACAGAATTCCTAGGCACACAATTCATGCATGATTTCATCATCTGCTGATTTATTCTACTTGATGCAATAGTATAACTAAAAAATATATATGTGTTCAAATGATTAATGTAAAAGCGTAATAGAAACAATTCATCCCTTTAGAGCACACTTAAATGTACTTTAACCACTCTACACCATGAGGAACAAACTTTCCCTCAGATTCACTGAACAATACGTTTTGTGTATGAACACAGGATGAGCTTCTGATTGCATTTGACTTCTCTTAGCCGTAACCTAGCAGTACATATATGCATTCTCTATGCAATATTCAAAAAGAGAAAGGCAACACTCCTCTCGCACTTGTTTTTCCTTTTTCTCGGAAGAATGAAATATTATAACAGGACAGATATAAATTTATTCTAAGTGTGTATTTAAAGCCAATAGTCATGTCGGTCTTCAGTGGGTCTATCATGTGTTTCGTGGCGGCACAGAAGCTGGGTGGATATCATGTGATTAGGTCGCCTGATCCTCTTTCCCCCTCTTCCTAGCCAGACTCTTGAGTCTCTCTTTATACTCTTTGTCTGCTTCCGAGTTTTCTATGTTTCTAAAATTATCATTCTGTGTTTCTCTTCCTATCTCTATCTCTCGACCTCTGTTTGATCTATGTCAATCTCTCTCTCTCACTTTCAGGTCTCTCCCACTCTCTATGTTCATCTTCTATTCATACATATATTTCTCTACCTTTTTGTCCCTGCATCTCTGCATCAGGTTCTGTCTCTCACTCATCTGATCTTGGTCTGTCTGTTACCCTGTCTCTTTGTTCTCTGTATCTCTCTCACTCTTTATCTAAAACAATCTCCTTTATTCTTTCTCTCTCTCTCTCTCTCTCTCTCTCTGGCTCGTTCAATTTCTCTGTCTCTCTCCCACCTCTAAATTTCTCTGTCTCCCCTTCTCACTCTCTCTCCATCAATCTCTCACCTCATCATCCTTGTCATCAAAGCTGGCTGTATCTCTCTTGAGGATCTTCTTTGCTGTGCTTTCTAGAGGCTCTTCCTTGATATGTTCCCGGAACTTCTGTTCGGGTCTGGAAGAAAGAAAAAAACAAAACAACATAAACATTCAACACACCACAGAGCTCCAGTATGCCAATAAACATGTATATCTCATTAATATGTCACTGTAACAGGACTAGCTGGGTCACATCTGTTGAAGGTGACAGATTTTTTAATTAGTGTTGGTACACTATGTTGGTACACTACTTCAGAACATTTTCATTGACACACCATTCTGCACTTTGCCTGATAGCAGAAGAAGACATGCTGTACCACAAAACTTCATTATGGCACAAACTTGCTGGAGATTAATGAAGTCCATCTGATACTTTCCTTTAAAGGATCAGGTAAGAATTGCACCTTCAAATTATGTCCCTTGAAAACATCAAAACTGGAAGGTGCAATTATGATCATGGAATTATTTTTATCTTTAATCTTTTGATACAGTTGTTTTTTATGCATCAAACTTGGTAATGGTTTATTTGTGCGTGTGTATAATCTAAGAATGACATTCCATGTATCTCAGCTTTTTAACTACATATATACCCTATGTAAAAATATTGTTTTTTATGTAAATAAACAATTTTTAGAAACTTACATTCTCGTGTTGGGTGTCTTGTTGACGACCACAGCCTTTCCTGATTGGTCAACATTATGATCTAGCCCAAAGTAGGCAGCAACTCGTTGGACTATCATCCGATGATACGACGTCATGGGTGGAAACTTGAGCATGTGCTCACTACCAGGTAGAAGAGAGAGGTAGTGAGAGAGAGAGAGAGAGATAATGGGACGAAAATGAATATGCTTATGAATGTTCTGATATGAGGGGACACAAAACACACATACAAGCAAAAATGCAATTTAATGACAAAATGTTGAATACCCCTCAATATTTTACAACTACTGTATGCATGGACACGTCAACAACTTCAACAAAAATCACATTCCAAGGAATGAGTCAGCTTTTATTGACTAAACCATGAAGAGGTCATCAATTCCTCTGCCTAGATAGAACTTTCCCAATCAATTTAATACCCCCCCCCCTTCCTCCCCCTCCCCAAAAAAACACACACAACAATAATAATAAATAAATAAAACTATTACTAAAAAGTTATTAATAAACAAATAAATCAAATATATACAAATAAGATTATTTTAAAAAAATAACAAATAAAATGTAATTTTTGTAAGCAATACGTTTGCTGCAGAACCCCTTTACAGTTTAAATGTACATGAATTTAACATACTAGGATACCCAATACATTCTGTGACTAAAACTTCAACACTTGGAAATACATCTCTAAAGCTTGAATGTGGTCAGGTTAATGACTTAAACTTAGCACGCCTATGAAAGTATCAAAACGGTATTCTTGACAACATGCTACAAACAGATTATAAAGGCAATCTCTTTAATACCCTTCTAATACCCCAACAAGATTATATTTGTGCATATCGCGGGTTCAGTGACACAAAGACGTAACTCTATATTTTGCCAAAATGAGTATTTGATATCAAAATGTTCAGAAAAATCTGGGCTTTCCAGGAAACACAAAGACTTAACTCCAGCCAACACCCCATGGAAGACAATGGCTAGTGAAACATAGACTTAACTCCTTAAGGCCCAAGTTCTCAGTGACACATAAGCCACTTTTTCTCAAAATGGCCAAAATGGAGTTACATCTTCGTGTCACTGACCCTTCGATATCATCAACTTACTCAGACTGTATAAATCTGGTGAGCTCATTCTCAAGCTTGAGTAGCATGGTCCGGTCATTGGCCTTTTGTAAGGTATCAACAATGAACTGATGCAGGTCAACTCCTCTGGAATCTGTGTAGATTTCTCTTTCTTGACTAGGTTCTATTGCAAGGCAATGGTAATAATAACGATGAGAATAAAAGTTTAGCTGTACATGTATAATATTTTAAAAGATAATGATTTAAATTGAAAGATTTCTCTTTCTCGACTAGGTTCTATTGCAAGGCAATGGTAATAATAACAGTGAGAATGACTTAACAGTTTAGCTGTACATGTATAATATTTTAAAAGATAATGATTTAAATTGAAAGATTTCTCTTTCTTGACTAGGTTCTAGTGCAAGGCAATCGTAATAATAACAATGAGAATGACTAACAGTTAACTTACATTTACAACATTTTGAAAGATAATTATTTGAATTAAAAAAATTCTCTTTCTTGACTAGGTTCTATTGCAAGGCAACGTCACAAGAATATGGACATTAGTAATAATATACTCTTTTCCACAGGCGCACGCTTAGTGGCGCACAGCATTATTTATATTTCACATCACATGCATTTGCAATGATGCACAATAACATATTTTTAGGTTAAGTAAGAAATCTTGCAATATTCAAACTTTTCAATATGAACTCCCGATTGTTGCATGGCTAACTCGCAGAAGATGGAATTAATTTTTCATCAACTACGAATTTGAAATATAACACAAGTCTTGATCTGATTTTTTTTTTAGCCATCACTATTTTAAGATTTCAAAGAATCCCTTTTTTTATACATAAAAGTTAATTTAAAAAATTTTAAAAAAAAATCTATTTTCTTAAGACAATCTGTAAAGAGCATATAAAGAGAAACATTATCTAGTAATCCAATCCAACGCAGCATCAGCCATAAAATGATGGAAGTAAAATTTCACTGTAAGTTGTTCTAAAAGTACAATTCTTGAGATAGCAAGACACGAGTGGGCAGGATTGACGTCAGTGTGATGACACTGGAGTACAAGATTGCCATATTGGGATACTGAACTGATAAAGGCAGATTGTAAATCTAGATATTAAACTCATCACAACAATGCAGAAGCATTAGTATTTATGGCACCGACAATGGTGCAAAGAAAACAATGAGGATCTGAGGTGAGATTGTATACCAATCCAGCATCTCCTCCGGGAATTTATAGATACCTGTTCCCTTGGGGTGTTACACTATCACAAAGTTTACAGGGTTTTAAATTGCCTATGTCCATCTTTGTGAGGCAGCTACAGTAAGGCTTCACAATCCGAAATGTGAAGAAAATATATTGCTGTGACAAGGAATAATGTTGTGATATCTTAAAATACACAGAAAATATAATGTGTAGAATGATGATGATGATGATAATGATGATGATGATGATAAGGATGGACGAAAACCATAGATAAGGAAAAGTATAAAAATGGAGGAATGACAAGTGAGCTAGAACTTTATTAGAGTTGACATTTTGCATAGAATACCGGACAGACCAATAATTTATGTACAGATAATTTTGCAGGTGCCAGAGATATGGGCCTTCTCCTGAGGTGACATTTTTTTGTGATAATGAAGCTAGGCTACTTGAAATACATGTTCTTGTATGAATTACCTTTTTATTTGCCTTTTCTTAAATTTACAAACCAACAACAATTCATGAAATGAAATAAAAAAAATATTTTAAAAATCTGATAAAATAGTCTAAAACATTTTGTCAATATATATATTTTTTAAAGTACTACAATTCTGGAAAATAAGGAGATGATTTTAAAGAATGTTTTTCTTATCAATTCTTGACTTTATATCAATCTCAATTCCGGTCATGACAGGAAGAAAAAAAAATCACAGTATCAAAAAAAAAGAAAAAGGAAAAAGAACTTACCGGTAATTACAATTAAGGTTAAAGATAACAAATTAATGACCTGCCAAACATTTTTTGGAAGAAAGTCCATAATAGCTGAGTAATAAACCAACAAAATGAGGAAAAAGATTATTTAATAAAATTGAGCTAGTCATCCAGACTATGTATACAACAAGTTTTCTTGTGACTTGTAAATGCTTCCAATATTTTTCTGACCCACCAATTTACTGCACTGTAGAATTAAAGCTACTTGAAACCAATTTTTATCAAAATTCAACTCCAATACCAAAACTAAAGTTTAGCTTTAAAATGCATTCATCTAGTTTGTATGATTGATTTTATTACCTCTTGAGAGAGCTGGCTCGCTACGAGCCTCTAGACTTGCTTGCTTGTGGACTCGGTTAGACGGTGTCTCACCACTCAACTGGTGAGGAAGCCTTCGTATCCTCTTATCATCCTGTTGAAACAAGACATCACACTTTAATCGGACCAGTGTCAACAAGTCAGAAGTGCATTTACAAGCTTAATGCACTCTTCAATGAATTGAATTGAGATAGAGAGAGAGAGAGAGAATAAATGGTCTGACTTGGATGGTTTTTCTCACAGGGAGTAGGGTTTGATTTATGATCCAAGAAAGCATGATTTATTTCAGCCATTCAAATGACTGGTTGGGTGTGCAGGTATGCCTTTCTTTTGTGGATACCCCATAAAAACTGATGGACAAATTACAGTAAGTCACTTGCCGCTCTATCATAGTTTTGCAGTACAAGGATATTCAATTGTATTTATACATGAATACTCATAACTTGAAATGGAGCAATATTCTGGCAGGATATAAAAATCAACCATTTGCGACTTTCTCTTCAAAGTGGGCATTAGTGTCAATAGATCAACAGCCCCAAATTCTCTACAACTTTGCATCACATCATTTCACATGGGAATTCTAACCCCATTATTTTGAGGAAAATATTTCATAAATTTTTCTTGCTGAAGGAATAATAACATTTACAACTTCTCAC
Source organism: Hemicentrotus pulcherrimus (assembly GCA_003118195.1). NCBI lineage: Eukaryota > Metazoa > Echinodermata > Echinoidea > Camarodonta > Strongylocentrotidae > Hemicentrotus > Hemicentrotus pulcherrimus. The sequence goes on along the minus strand of BEXV01000009.1, from coordinate 400,531 downwards.
TGTATTAAACAATTCAATCAAATGTACTTGGATATCAAACTACATATACATGTAATGTATTCCATAATTTACTTTTGGTGTAGTTTTACCATAGTCAATAGCATTCATATCACTTTAAAAGATTGTTGAGGTTGTTCTATCCTTGTACATTAGATTATACTCAGTAATACACCTACAGAGCTCCAAAATAGCAGTTTCCCAGGCCACCTTGAAGTCCCACCCCCGTAGTGTGGGTAGAAATTGAAATATATTATTGGTGTAATTTCATTGCATTTTGTGCAATCGATCGTCAAGGACTAACAAAATGACATTGGGAGCCTACGCAATTGCAACCCACATAAGCAGTGTAGCCAAATCCCTGCATTTCAAAAACAAAGAAGGAACAGAACAATGCTTTTAAGTTTTTCTTCCTATGTAAATTCACCACTCACCTCGCCAAAATTAAGTTCAGGAGTAGACGGTGGTGACATATCATCTGAAACAGGCTGGCTCCTTAGAAGAAATTTCTTTGCATTGGCTCTCCGTCTCGATGACGATGACTCTGCCTCCTCTTGCGATGTCTGCCTTCTCAATCTGGAGTTCCCTTCCCCTTCCGACTTGGCCCCTTCCTCCGACCCCATACGCCTCCCCAACTTGGGGTTGCGCCCCCCGCCCGACTTCCCCGAACAGTCATGTTTCTTGCCCTGTCCATCCGAGTTCCGCCCTCCTGGCGAGTCCTTTTTCATAGATTCAAAGGAGCGCTCCTTGCGCAATCGCCCCTTCCCGTTGCCCTCCTTTCCCTTGTCGCTATCAAACGAGCGGTCAAAGGAGTTTTTCTTTGTAAGCATGGCATTGCGCTTGCTGTCCTGTTTCTTCAAGTCATTGTTTTTGGCACTTTGGGGCTTTGATTCTGGTTTACTGGATTCCGTCTTACTGTAGGTAGTGTCAGGTACATCGATACGAATCTCGGCTACATCAGGAGACCCAGGCACATCCGCTACATGTACCTTGTCCTTGCCGTTCTTCTCTCCTATCGTAATCTTTGGATCCATCCTGTTCTTGGTTTGCTGCAGCAGTTTGGGATCTAGTCTTGTAGCACTATCTCAGGTAAACAATGGCTAGTGACAGGCATCTGTTGGTAGAAAGCAGTAATTTCGATTTTGGACGGAGTTCTCAGCACTTTGTAAACCTTTGTCCCTTGTGATAATTGAAACTATTTCTAAAGCACCTGTAACACAAATTTCATGAAACATATGAAATAATGTTCTTCTATTCTTTATTGGATATAACATAAAAAGAAGCCTTAACTTCATCATAGATTTCAATCACTTGGACTACTAAATTTTTACTGATATAATTGGCTCTCTACTTTGTTGTTTTTCATCTCTTTGACTTTAAATAATTCATATTTCATTCTTGTTCGGTTTGGTTTTATTTTTTAAACAAATAAACATATATACACATACATGGCCATAAAAAATATTGAAATCTATTTGAAAAGAATATGGCTGGATTTTAAGTTAATGGCTGCTACTTCTTAAAGGTCCAGATCTTCCTAGAGGTCCATTATGTGGTAACTGTTTCTCTATATTTCATCTGCATATAGTGTTCATATATATTATGGTGTTAATTTTGATTGGTTGCAATGTTAAGCATCTGTAGTTCAATTCATCACTGAATGAGCTCTAACAAGTAATCTGCATTTTCAAAATGAATGCAATAGAGACATACGTGTACTTCGCCTAAAAGATGTACTGGTCAGAATTGTCGATGCTCGTCAATCAAATAGCGATAGTGACAATCAGTTCCGCTTGTCTAGTGCCCACAATGCCATTTAAAATGGTTAAGAATCACATCTCTCCATCTAGATTTAGTGAGTGTACACCCCCACAATCACACCCTTCAAGCCAAACATCATTATTTTAACCCTTCATCTAGTCTACTCATGTAACTTTTTCTTTCTTTTTTCTTCTTCAAAATGGTATATATGATTATAGATATTTAATCAATGCTTGGCAAACATACTGACGAAGATATAAAGGGAAGAGGGAAGAGCAAAGAAGATCTTTGGAGTCTCTTAGAATACTAAGAATTTGAAATGTGGGAAAAAGAGAAGAGGGATAACCCCCTCCTTTTTGGGGAAGGGGGGGGGGAATGTTGGGGAGAGGGGGG
>BEXV01000009.1:377621-396947 GCA_003118195.1 Hemicentrotus pulcherrimus | reverse complement strand
TTATTAATATTTTGTTCATTCATTCATTCATTCAATTATTATTATTCTTTTTATTATTATTATTATAATTTTTGTTATTTGTTCTTTTTTAGTTTTTTTTTTTGGGGGGGGGTCGGTTAGAATAGCAGGCCTACCCAATGTATATTCAGCTACATTTATAGATGTGTGCATATCATATCTGTAGACCCTCATGTATATGTTTGTGGATATTTTGAGCATTTTTAGTAGTATTGTGTAGTGTATGATCATATGATGCATGGAAGGTGCACAACATTCGAGATACCAGGTATGCATTGCACAACATCTTCCGATTTCCCGACGACCGACATGCAGTCTCTCCTTCTACAACGTATGCATCCAGCTAATTATTTTGCACATGATTGTCCTCTCTCCATCAAGCGTCTTAAATCTCAAGTTTGACTTGCAGATGGATAAGGTAGCCAAGCGGAAGAGAATTGGGTCTGAATTATACCACCCCGGAGGATTAGCCTTGTTCAAGGCTGCGCGGATGATATGAAGCATGAAGGGAGATTGATTGGGATGACCTATGACGACGCACCACGCAAGATGACCAAGTTGAAGAAGAGGTCAAGACTTTAGGACAGTACAGTGGGAAGGATATCTTAAAGATAAAGTTGAGTTCTGGTCATGCGATTGCATTGTGAAAGAAACGTGGAATCGATCAGAAAAGGTTGATCATCTAGCATATAAGTATTGGTGTGTACTGCAAGGTTCTGGAATCCTCAAAATGATAAGAAATTTGGCCCAGTCTTGATAAAGTTACAAGCACTGTACACAGAAAGATGTATATGAGACTACCCCCACACGTGCGCAACATGTGCGTTATATCTATCAGGTCCAAATAGATATAATAATTTACCAAATATATCAATTAGTTGGTGGTTTCTCAGCAAAATTTGTATGATCATGTATTAGTCAAAACATATTCTTTCACATAATTGGTAATAAGAGCTTCCTTTAAATTTTTGAGAGGGGGGCGTTTCCAATACTGGTCTTTAACTTTAAGAGAAGATAATAAGCTCTGATGAAGGCATTCTGATATGAGCTCATCCTTTCTGACTCCACTTTTCCCATCCCATAGCAGTGTCTGAATCTTTTATCTATTTGTATTTTACCTATGATAAACATTGAATTGAATCAAATGAAATAAATTGTTGAAATTTTTGTTGTCTATGGAGAATACTCATCACCGTGCATGTATCATAGCAAGAAGATTTATTTTGTATTTGTACTTACAGTCTAATTTGCATACACAAAAAGGTTGCTATATTGCTCGCTCGTGCACATATAACAAAATGTTGAGTGTCACATGACACCTTTCCAGCCAATAGCATAATTACTTAAAAATACCGGTACCCTATTCTATATAATTGAATATATTATGTTGTATTTGTACTCAGACATAAAAGTTGAAAAGTATGTTAATTGATTGACATTGCTTTTTATATCTAAACAAAAATGAAATCTGTTTTTAGGGGCTTGTATTAATTCTATCATTTACTTGCGTGTAAAATCATGGAAACTCACGAGATATCATTCACTAAGATCAGAAAGAGCACAGAGATCAGATAGATCACACAGCTTCTGATCATATCATGCTATTCTTCTTCCATCAAATAATGGAGAGAGGAGAACAAAATGACAATACCAGACAAGATACGATGCACTTTTTTTATTTTTTACCTCAAGACTGGAAAAATGAGGTCGAAACCGATAATGATAGCTTCCAGCACACATTTTAATATTACCAATTGAATTAGGATGGTGGAAAATCAATATCGGGTTTTCCATTCTCTGGTGACAGATCTACTGGTAAACCTGTCCCTCTCTGGTCTTACGATATGATGGAGGTATATGACACGTTCACAATTCACCGATACTCAATCAGAGACATCAAGAAACACCCTCCATATTTCCTGTTGTCAACGTTTCAAGATGCTCTAGCCACGTTCCAACGATTGCTTTCTTCTGGAAGATATGTTGTGTAAACACAAATGTAAACGCAATATTGCAGTGAAACCTGGCACAGGTATCCAGCATCAGTGGCCTATTTTTGTATTGCTAGGTAAGAAGGACCACAAAAGACTTCTTATTGTGATCAACATGTTAAAATAATGTGTAGTCTTGCTCCAACAGCACTTTGGCCCCTAAAATTAAGAATACTGAGAGAATAAATAGGGCAAAAATAGCCCTGGAATATGTAGAAAAATATCAGAATCACCTTAAAGCCCATCTGTACTGGTTTGGCTATGAGGGATTAGACCATCCAGGAAGGTCACTGGCAGGTGGCTTTCTCATCAACTCAGCTCTCAATTGACATAAGAAAAAGAGGATCATGGGGGACCAATGGTCACCGATTACCGGTAGGCATTGCTTTCTATTTAGAGGGTGCAAGTAGCTACAAGTAGTACAGTGGGCCTTTAAAGGAAATCCACCTTTTACAGATATTGAAAGCTAAAATGAGCTCACATAAACAAGAATGTAATTGCTACACTGTTGAAAGCACAAGCAGGAATATTCTTGAGATATATTCCAAATACATTTTGGGGCTCTGTGTCATGAAGAACACTTTCAAAAGCAATGAAGTCCAAGATTTACTTAACATTGGAAGTTAAAACTGCAAAGATATATTTTCAAAAGAAATCGTGAGAAAGGATATATAAATGAATTGAAAACATCTTCTTATGAACCCAAACTAGTTTCTTATCTTTCCTTGCAACCAAACTGCTTAAAGGGCAATGTACCGTACTTGAATTTAGAACTAAACCCACAGAGGAACTGAAATGCACTTATTGTTGTGTAACACTTGCATCCGAGAGAGGTTTTGATGTTGCCCTACATTTCGAGTTAGGATAGAGTGAATGACACATGATATTCAGTTGGCATTTAATTATGCACTTTGTGCTTTAAATCTAAATGTCAGGAGAATGTACAAAAACATTGGCCTATATATAAAAGGCACTAGCAATCAGTCTCCTACTGTGACGAAACCAGCGTGACTATATGCTGCTCTCTCCGTCCAATCGACAAGCTCAAATCCAAGAATTAAAACACACCGTTCGTTCGGTAAGCTGGGTCTATTTACATCATTCCTTTTCAGAATGTGACGACAAAGTACGCATGGGGAAGTCGATCGCAGAGAAGGTCAGCATGGAAAGCGACAGCTTCAACGCACCTCACAAAAACAGTTTTCCTGTTCGGTTTCCCCTCCCAGTAGCTTTGTGGCTCAAAAACATCCGTTTGACGTAAAAACACAGTTAATTGACGTGATATATTTCTGGCTCAAACTGACAAGTCCTTTGTCTGATGAGAAAGATATTTATAGAACTCGTACACCCTACTGAGGTATATAAACAAGTTTACTATTGAAAGTGAAGACAAATATATTTAAAGATGAAGTTGAGTTCTGGTCATGCGATTGCATTGTGAAAGAAACAGTGTGGAACCGACCAGAAAAGGTTGATCAGCTAGCATATAAGAATTTGTGTATTGGAAGGTTCTGGAATCATCAAAATGATAAGAAATTTGGTCAAGTCTTGGTAAAGTTACAAACACTGTACACAGAAAGATGTATATGGGACTACACCAACATGTTGGGTAAAAATCCTACCCCAGAGTTTTACGATGTTATATGACATATTTAGAACATGAAGGCATTTGAAGAGCCATGCTTTTCAGGGAACATGTCTTATATTTGATGTTCTTCCACACTTGCATAGTAAGAATGATAATGCTCACAAATTATTTTTCACCTCTTCCCAGAACTCAACCTTCTCTTTAACTCATGGGAAAGTTGTCATCGTATCATTAACTCACAACAACACATTGTGTTAACACATTGGCTGGAACAGACTTCTAGAAATAACTCTACTATGAAAATTAAAAAAGCAACAGCCTTTGCTCTACTTGAGAATATTTAATGTAAGACTTTAAAAAATGTAAAGTGCATTGACTGAAAAAAAAAAATATATGTGTGGAAAGACAAATATTTGATTCAATTATCAAAATGTAGTTCTATGTGCATACTGCCCATGCAACCCCCTCCTCCCCTACCCCCTAATTATGATGAATCTTTTAATTATTCTCAGGCCACAACGGAGTTGCATAAACATGCATTTTCACCACATATTCTCACATCTACAAAGTCAGCTTTTTAAGACATCATGCATTCTTGTACAGATCTCATGCCTGCTTTCACCATTAAAATACAGAACGATAGTAAAGGGAATATTTTCGATTCTGAAGTTAAGATCCTCTTGTATCCATTTCTAAGACATGTACAAGTATAAAGATTAACAATAACTACTAATTTTCCAAGGGTGTTACCTGATTAATACTGCAACCACAAATGCTATATTTGCAGCCTTTGGGGGTATTCTCAAAAGCGGACTAACTTCAGTCCATGGTTTAATCCTCTGACTAAGTATGGAATGCCAAGTGTCCATGTGAATATATTTTAAAATAATTTGATATGTCCCTAAAGTACCATTAAAACATAATTATTTTAGAGTTATATTGTCGTTTATTAACTATGTTATGACATTTTATTTTAATTTAGTGACAGATTAAATTGTTCAAAAACATATTCATATGGACACTTGGCATTCCATACTTAGTCAGAGGATTAAACCATGGACTAAAGTTAGTCCGCCTTCGAGAATACCACCCTTTAACTCCAAACATGCAACAATCGGCACATGATTAAACTTTATTAAAAGAATTAGCCAAATCTACAGGTCTGTGTCTGGATACTTGTGAAAACTGGTCTCCAGACCTGCGATAGCCTTGGCTTTGGGCGAGCCATACTGCTCGAGCGGTTGGACTTAGCCACATGGAAAATGTGATTACAAATTCAATTCTCTCATTAGAGACTTTATTGTGCCGTGAGAGGCAGAAGGAGGGGTGAAATATTTTGGCTTCCTCAAGACAAAGTGAACTTTACGTAGGGTTCTTAATATATACCCTTTCCATTCTGAATTCCATGCCTCAAAATACTGTGTTATTTTATGATGGGACGACATCGGGAAATACACACATTTATTCTGTAGAGAAAAGAAAAATACTCTTTGAAGGAAAATAGAGTGCATGAATGTTTTAACATATCTCTATCTGATATAATTCATAATTATACTCCATATACCTCATCCATGATTTAATTGAACCATCATTCTAATTTTTGACTCGACATGTATGATGTGTACGATGTATTATATGTGATCCAAACATGGCATACAACGCTGCGGCGCATTAATGATCAGACATACATATATCTTTAAGTAAAGTGATTGAAAGCATTAGGAATCTGATGCAAATCCAATTTTGAGGTTGTTTGAATTTGCGGCCGGGCTGAGAGAGCATGCATGCTGTCACCTAATCATGCCTCCAGTATCTCTGTGACATTTTCTGCGACCTGTGGACATGCCGACCCACTTTACAGGAGGATACAGATGGAGGACACATGAGGAAGAAAGGAAAAGAAAGATATGGAGAGAGAGAGAGAGAGAGAGAAGGGGCGCGTGGTAAGATGATATAAAATAACAACATGATACAACACAGACTTGTGAAAAGGTTCATAACCTAGGAAATTAATTATCCGATATTAGTATAGTCCTTACTTGCAAGCAGAAACAGAGAAATATTAAATAAATCAAACAATCTTATTCAAACTTGTGTTCCAATACATTAAACATAATTTAATATTGTAAAATAAAGCAAATATGTACAATATATTAATCAAAATTAAAGATGCCAGTATTAAAAAGTAGTGCTGAAGTCAAACGTTTAACCGTCCGGTATCCGACCGCCCATGGCAGATTCCGTTTTCAATTGGACGGTTTCGTTTTTCTGTTTCTTTTTTCTTTTTTAAATTAAAAAAAAAAATGTTAATATTTCTTTTTTTTGTTTATAGTTTTGATTTATGGCGCTATGCCTGGCAATTTCTCCCACCTCAGTAATCAGTGTGTTGACTCACCACTCGGAAACTACAACAACACTCAAATTTGTCTGTCATCTTGGTTTGAAAGTATTTTTTCTATAACAAATGGTGTACCACAAGGTTCTATCCTAGGTACTCCATTGTCAGAAATTTAGAGGATGCTATTCATATCATGCATGACTATTGATGTTTGCATGGCATAGAACACAGTGTTTCTGCTAGGTGATGTGATGAGGCTGGTGTGGGACACTTGGTATCATGAAGCCTTAGAGTCTGGACCTGTTTTTAATTTACATTAATGATCTTACACATTCTTATACAACAACATTGTGGGTTTTCGGCAACAAAACAACAACAACAATTTTTAAATTTTTTTTTTTTTTTAATTTTAATTTTTTAATATTTTTTAAAATCGTTTAACCGAAAACCGTCCGGTTTTGACTGGCGGTTAAACGGAATTGGAGATATCCCTGATGTTACAGCACTATTAAAAAGGCTATTTCCATATCAAGCTCCTAGTGGTCATCACAGTATACCTACAATTGGGGCATCAGTATCCAGGATAGTAAATTAAGCCATATCTCTTCCCTTTCCTATATCTCATTTTTGTCCCTCTTCGTTCTCTTTATATCTCTCATGCATGCCAAATAATGTCCATCATTAAGTCATCATTGAGAAGTCCTTGAGGTCCCTGAGGTTTCAATGCTCTCGGAGCTGCACAACCTAGCAGCCTTTTCACACACAGCTAAAATTCTATAAACATGACTAGTATAAACGTGTTTGAAACGTGTTTAAACTAATCACGAGCCTTTCACACACAGAAATTTTGTTGTGATCGTTAATTGTTTTGTGATTAACTACTGCTCGTAAAATGCGCAGTAGTGCCATTGCGCATTGAAGGTCAGGTCATATCAAACAGAGTGGTCGCTCTATCCTGTTCAAACACGTTTAAACACGAAAAACCTTTCACACACATAATGTCAAGCTGGCTCTCGATACGAACTTCGTATCGGCAGCCTGCTTTTAGGGGCGTATGCATCGCGACTTCGTTTCTATCCCAACATCGTATAAACGATGTTCACACTGGGGAAAATTTCTATAAACATGTTTAAAACTGTTGAGTTAAACACGTTTAAACTAATCACCTCTAGATACGATGAATTTTAGCTGTGTGTGAAAAGGCTGTAGATAATCACAATTCGATCCAAAGCTTGCCAATTATCTATCTGGGTTTGTTTTTACAATCCTGCACTGCATCCAACAATAGAAGCAAAAGTACAAAGTGTATCCAAATAAATCCTCTAAGAACACAAAACTTTGTGCATTTTAAGGCAATGCATACATTTTGCTCTTAAAAATTTGGCTCTCTGGGATAAAGTGTTCCAATTTGTACCTATTCCAGTGAAGATTGGTTACATGTAAGCCTTAAAACTTAGCTGATCCATGCATCTATTTGAAGACCAAGACAAAGAGTTTTATCACAGAGACACAGACATGGCACAATTTAAAACGAGCTGCAATCCGTGAGCAGAATTTTCAAGAGTAGATCTCCTACAAATATTTTTCTGGACGATTCTTGACCTGTACTATCAACATAGCTCGTCTTCCCCAATGATGATAGGCCAATAACCTTGACAGACTTTCTAATAGCTTTGGTCTTGACCTCCATAGAATGTCATTGGCTTGGACAGGGTGTTGACCTTTAGACAGATGACATCCTATATTGCAAGTGTCCTTGCAGTCTCAATTGAGAGACCTTCTGACCTTTCACCAATATACTACAAAGATATGCAATGAAGACAGTTATTTGGTTTTGTTTGGATAAGATATTGTCTGCTGAGAGCCAGGAGGGCATTAACTCTTCCTTACCCTTCAACATGGTGTTTTAGAATCACATCCTTCTGGCTCTCAATAGAGATATATGTTTTACCTACATACTTAAGGGATCATGGAATTCAATGTAAGATATTTAAAAGATAAAATATGATGGCTAAATAAAACTAAATGGCACTGCAGTCGAAAATGATGCCTCCGCCATAGAGCGATTTCACAAACCAAAACAGAGGCAATTTTTCTAATTCAAGTTAAAATGTAATCCATCAACAGGTTCTTGGAAAATCGTGATTACTAGCTATTTTTCATATACATGTATGACCCTAAAATCTAATCAGTTCATTGGCTTTGCACGATACAATGTACATACATGTCTTGAGTTTGATGGTAATTCTTCCATCGGTTCTCATAATAATGCAATCACAAGCTATTTTTGCATACCTAATGAGCACTTAGACCTCTGACCTTTGACCTTGTGACCCCAAAATCTAATCAATTCATTTGCAAGATACATACATGACTCAAGTTTGGCAAGAATCCATCAATTGGTACTTGAGATAATGTGATCACAAGAACGGGACGTACGGACGGACAACACGAAAACATAATGCCTCCGGCTACTTCGTAACGGAGGCATCAAAAATATTATTTTAGAAAATTTTACAGCAGCAAGAAATTATAGGGGTAAGTTCACCAAGCACGAATAGCGATAGAAAAGGTTTGCCAACCTTCATGTAGAGGACTTGAAACATGGTGATGTATCTACAGCACGTATCTGATGACACATATTACAAGAGGTCCCCTGGACGGCGCTATGTTATCAAAACAAGCCTCCTTGTGTTGATGTTCCTGATGAAGCATAACACTTCATTAAAATTCTGACAGGCACATAGTACAGCCTGCCTCATCAAGGGAAGGCCCGACAAGACCGCAAAAGTGGCATAAACAAGGAAGCCGATGGATACAGCAAGACATAGTGGAAATTCTGCACGTGGCATACAGATGAAGAAAATGAAGACAATAAGATTCCAGCTCTTCTTCTTCTTAGAGAGGAGTTATGCTAGTTTTATTTTTTGTACAAATTCATTTAAAAAGTGTGGATATATATGCCTATTATTTATAGATGATGAGTTCATACTTTTTAACCACAATGAATCGCAAATGGTGCAGTTCAACTGAGATACATCTATTCAGGCTGCATGTTTACAATCAGGTAATTTGATAAATATCTTCTTCTCCTTCCAATTTTTGATCTGTTTCCTTGTGATTTTAAGAACAGATTTTTACAATAAAGAAACAAAGACTTTATGTTTCCAGTTATCAATTTGCATCCACTAACTTTTCATTGTTTAAAAGTCTTTATTGGGAGGCAGAGGGGGTCTTTGAACTACTGTTTGGTATCATACATTCAAATAGCAACAATGTCTTCATGGCATCTTGGTTTTCCAAGTGCTCCTCTCCATAGCCCTTTAAAGGTAAAGACCAGTATTGGAAACGCCCCAATTTCAAAAAAATGAGATGGAAGCTCTCATTACCAATTATGTGAAAGAATATGTTTTGACTAATATATGATGATAAAAAAAATTGCCTTGGACCCGCCTACTAATTCATATATTTGGTAAATTTGTTTCTCTCATGGCCTGTGAGAGATATAGGGTAGTCCCATATACATCTTTCTGTGTATAGTGTTGTAACTTTACAAAGAATGGGCCAAATTTCTTATCATTTTGATGATTCCAGAACCTTGCAGATGCTAGATGCTAGATGATCAACCTTTTCTGAACGTTTCTTTCACAATGCAATCGCATGACCATAACTGGTCTTTACCTTTAAGTTCAGTCCTTGTCATTCTTACCTTGGGTTCATCAATGTTACACAACACAGGTAGACAGACCTTTCACAGCACCAGAGGATACACAACCCAGTCTTCTATACTGTGCTAGGCATTTAATTCAGTTAGCATTTGAAAATCCATTAGTGCTCATGCCTTGATTCCATGTGACCTTTAGCTGCGGACCGCTTTCTGTGCGTCCTATTGCCAACGGATCCGGCACTGCCTGATCGGCCATTAATTGCCAGCGATTGCGTCAACGCTTGCTCGTAATTTAGAGGGAGCCTACCTATGAAAAGGTAGCTGGTATGACGTACACCTTATAAATAGCTGCTTCATTGGGAGTTCGCTCTCTCTTTTTCTTTCATAGTAAGCTCCAGCAGCACCTTGATAGAAAACTAGTGCTGTGCAAAGTGTACAAGCTAAATTTTTGAGCTGGACTTATCTCAAAAGGTTACTTCAATTCACTCCTAAGCCTGTTCTAATCTCACATGGTATTTGATTTTTTTTTTTTTAATGATATACAAAATGCTTTTGTTTTCCATTAATTCATTGCTATGCTTATTTAATAACTCCTTCTTGATTTTTATAAAATACAGAAATTTGAAGTGACATCTTCACATCATACTTTTTTTAACTCGGGTATTCATCAATTAGAAAATAATCAAATCAAGACAGGCAGTAAAATTACTACTAACTCTTAGTTAACCCGATTTTAAATAGGACTTTGACAGATTAGCCTTGTGCTAAAGAATTTATCAAATAAAGTCGTAAATTACTTCTACATTAGTACTACTAACAAGATGATGACTGCTACTATTTCTACTACTACTTCAAATTAACTACTACTTCAAATTCATTAATTTCATATTCATTGACAAACGTTAAACAAATACATTAGAAGTACTGATTCAAAATGCTAAGTCACATCGTAAAATCTTGATGGAACGCATGCCTATCATTAATGTGATTAGATATCCTGCATTACCAGTTTGTATGCAAAGCATGATTCCTCCAAAACAAGAAAGAAAGAAAAGAACCCAGGAAAATAATATTCTAGACAGGTTCCTCATTATACTTTGGCGAGTCACTTATCGTCATTCTCACAAAATTGAACCCTCTATCATATTTGTGGACATAGCAGTCTGTTGCATGGCAACAAGAAAATTCTCATTAATGTAGGAATCGTAGGTGAATTGGAGCGGACCGTGTATTGTGTACATTATGTAGCTGTGATCAGGGATTTGTGTCTCCTAAACTAGTCAGGGCATGGCACTAATTTCTCGGAAACCAAGATACGCGAGTGTAGAATATTGATCAATACAAGAAAAGGGGCTGTATAGCCGCAAGAAAGGAGGACGTTTGCCAATGATATGATCATGCGGTTAAAAATGGACTCTTCTAAAGGTATACTGAAAACCTTCATGATTTTTAACCATATATCCAATGGGTTTTCTATATCTCATATAAGTCAAAGTCATAAATGACTTACAGTACACCAGGGCATTACAAATTTGACATGACAGGTGCCTATCATGCACTTTTATAAAACTTTGGTTCTCTTTTGATTTTTTATAAAAAAACCTTTAAATGGTTAATTAATTCACTATGCTTATTAATCATATTAATCAAAATAAATAAAATAAACTAATTTTGACTTGACAAGATGGTTTTGTTCTCCTTGAGTTTTTGTTTAAAAAACCTTTAAATGGTTAATTAATTCACTATGCTTATCAATCATATCAATTAAAATAAATAAAATAAACGAATTTTGACTTGACAAGATGGTGGGCAATATGTCAGAGGAAATAAACAGAATGGATGTGGGATGTAAAAATGTAATATTCACTGGCACAAAAAAATAGAACACATATCACAATGAATATACAGAAACCACATATATTGTGTGAGTGATTGTTTAGGGGGGGGGGTGACCAAAAATATGGCACTTATGTTGTAAGGAAACCTATAAATAAAATGCCAAGTAGGATTTTTGAATACATTTATAACAATACTGCTTTATGCTAATAAAATTAGTAATTGAGAATTGATCATTACAATTTGTCTCTCAAGCTCCATGCATTAAGGATATTCGGTTCTGAATTATAGGAAGGGGAATTTATAAATTTTTTAAGCATAAATTATTTTAACCAACAATTCAAGGAATCTTACCTGTTACCTGTAATCTAAATTTATGAAAGACAATACTTATCTTGTAAACTCTTTTATACCTGATGCTAAATCTCCAATATCAGAAGCAACAAGGGATAGAATTGCAACATTCTTGTATTTTATACGAATATCATTCATTTCAAGAGTTATATACTGGCACTCCCTACCAGGCACCGTAATCAGATAAATGGAGCTTGCTACAAGCAATGGCTCTCCTCCTCTCCCCAAAATGCTGCAAATCTCACTCCATCATACTCTCCTCAAAGTACAACCTTTGTACATAAATAATCCAGTGGGACATGGTGCTATATAGACTGCGGCAACAACAGGAGATCCTCCTACGCAGGCTGACTGGGGAGTTGCTGATATTTCGCGCATTTCTTCAGGGGCTCCCTCACGCATGCCCAAGTGTAAATTTTCTGCCTAAACTGTACTTTCAGATGACCTTCTTGCGATAATTTGACCTTTAAGGGAGCAAACGAACACAAAGCGTGTGGGTGTTTTTGAGGAAAGAGCTTGTTTGTACACACTCTTCTGACAAGATAATAAATGCATCGATCCTGTGTACAATCGCCTTATCATCTTTCACAACGAATATTCCATATTTATGGTACGCGTTTTGCTACATTTATCTTTACATTTGCAATTCAAATTCAGTAATTGTCAGGAAAATGTTAAATTGTCTACTCACTCGACAAAACCAATGGTGAGACGCACCATAATGAAATCTACTCCTTTCACTGCATGTACCATTTTAATATTTTTTTGCTCATGGTATCACTCTATTACAGCTTTAAAATCTTCATTACTGGTGATCAAAATATATAATTGAGATAGCCATGCATAACAAATGGATTTGTAGGTGATAAAGAAAGAAAAGTGTGGTATATTTCTGTCTAATGGGCCTACACTGAAATTTTCATAGAGGTTGAACGGTTCATAAATCAATTGAAAAATTGAAAAATGAACTCCCATTTGGTACATTCGGTTGTCAGGTAACAGCCTTATTACTGTATATAAAGAACCAATGACTTCACGCCAACTATAGTTGTATAGGTGTTCATTGCATGCCTATTTAATAGATAGAATGGGAGGGGGAGGAGGGAGGAAGGGAGTGGGTGGGAGGGAGAGAGAGAAAAAGGGATAGAGATAGAGAGAGTGAGAGAGAGCAAGAATGACATGATACATGAACAAATCTATGTTTGTTCATGTACCATGTGACAATGAGCCAGAAGGTACAGAGTTCATTTTCAACATCTGATGGACCACGAATGATGCATGCAATGCTGTAGCAAGAAATGGTCCAAGGTCAATTTCCCAACCTCAACCCTTGACCAAACACCACGCCTAAACCTAACCCTTTATCTTAGCTGAATCGAAACCAGAGCACTTGACAACTGAGCAAATGTCAGGTCACCATTTTGCGTTTTTTTTCGTATTTCAACAACTTCATATATAAAGGTAGAATAGAAAACTAGATACGAGTGTAACATTTACAGGTCTACAATATGGAGTTATTCCAAACATTTAAATATGCATGTGTCAAGGTGTCTCTAACAGAGCAGCCGCAGGGTGAATACCACATTATAGCTGATGAGTTCAGTGACTGGTATGCATGCATCTAGTTTACATAGCATGCTTGATACAATGTGACAGGATGTTACACATCTGACAGACAGGAGAATAAGGAGTGAGAGGACTTGAGGTGTGGAATAAATGCAAGATAAAATGAGAGAAACTGGGAGAGAGAGAGGGTGAGTGAGGGAGAGAGAGAGAGAGAGAGAGAGAGAGAGAGGGGAGAGAGAGAGAGAGAGGGGGGGGAGGAAGAAGAGAGGGAGGGAAAAGAGGGAGGGGGAAGAGAGAAAGAAAGGGAGGGGGAAGAGAGAAAGAAAGAGAGAGAAAGGGAGAGAGAGAGAGAGAGAGAGGTGAGAGAGGGGGCGGAGGGGTAAGATGAAGAGGAAATATGTGAAGAAATCAGAGGGAATAATGTGAGAAGGAAGGAATATTAAGCCGAGAGGTAATTTGATATCTACTGCAGATAACATTCCTCCTGTGTATGCAGATCTTACAAAGTCACACTTGTGGTTTTGTCCTATTTTGCAAGACAGAGTCACAGCTGTATAATACATGTATAATTATGTTCTCTCTAAATAAAAGACAATACAATATATCTAATTCTTTCTGTTTTCATTATGAAGATAAACCGTCTTTCTAATGGGAGTAATAATTTAAAAGCTTTTAAAACCTGTTTGACTCTGGGCGAGTAAAGTAATGCACAACTTAATGTAGTATGAAAACTCTTAACAAATGCACTGATGTGCTTGGCTTTAACTGCCCTAGGCGAATGATGCACACCCAACTGTGCAACTCCAATCTAAAAACAACTTCACATTAATAAATACTTTTTGTCTAAAATGAATAACACTGTACAACTTTCCAAGATACCTCTGTCTTACTATAAACTTTATTTGAAGAATTTTCTTGATAGGTGTCCTTCTATCATTTTCAATATCAAAATGCGAGCAAACGAAAGGTCAGTATTTTTTTTTAAACTATGATCCTTTCTTTGCTACAATATATTAACAACCCACATTTATGTGTCCCTGGTCATAGTATTTCTTACTCTTGGCAGAGATGGAATAAAATGTCAATTCTCTACTGATTCTGCGGTTCTTGGCATAAGCCGCGCTAATCCATGCGAGAGTTGCGTGGGCGACATTCCTTGTACAGGCATTTTGCGTTCTGTTTGCTTGACATTTGGGGAAAAAGAGGGGAAATTTTGAGCTTGATGGTTTGAACTGAATGGTTGTAAGAATTTAACCAGAAATAAAGTAGCAACTGTTTTAACAATCTGTTGAGGTCACATAAAACATCAAAATGGGACTTTAAGAGCTGTAGTTATGTGACTACTTTTTGCTTATCTTAAACCTGACCTGGTTTTATATTATAAACAAAAGGAGTAAAAGCAGAGAAGCAACCACACACTGTCACATATATTCCCATAATTTGAATAAATACATGTACAAGCATCACAAGTAATTTTTGTCAACAATGATGTGCAAACAATCTTGTTCTTAGGAGCATCTTTGGGGTTCATTTGAATAGAACACAGTTTCCTTTCAGACTGCATATGTATGCTTTTTTTTAAACAAACCCCAAAATGCACAAATAATCACAATCACATGCAGAAACACACTTTACATTGCCAGTATGTCTCCATTTAGACTGTCTCCATGACCCTGAAAATTCATGACTAAAAAAATTTAAGATACAGATCACCCCTTTTTCTTGATTTACTATACTATGCTTGAAAAGAATCAGACAGACTATTCCATGTTTAGTATTGATATTACTGGAATATTTTTCATGGCATATATTGATCTCAAATATTCAAAGAAAAATAACTTCTGGTAAATGTAAAAATGGTATGTAAGCTGCTCAATGGTAGAGCAGTGGTCTTGGAACCAGGAGGTCCAGAGTTCGTCAGCAAGTTGGTGTCCTAGTGCCATTTGGTAAGGCATTAATCCTCATTACCAAGTCCCTCAGAGAGGATCTTAAAGCCATCAGTCACCTTCTAGCTTACTTACAAAAATACCCATGCTTTCTCAGCAGTCAGGTAAAAACAAAACCAACAAAACAATTATGTGGACAAATATTTCAGTAACTTTGTGCTAGCTATGAAAAAGATTGCTTTGTACAGAAGTGCTCTCAAATCTGGACAAAACTGATATTAAGAAACTAGTATTGAAATAAGGAAAGTCAGTACAAGGATAAAATGAAACTCTACCAATATATGTATTCAGCAAATATAGATAAAATCTGTAAATGATACATTTTCTAGACTTCCCCAATAGCTGTTTCCACCAAATCCATGAAATAAGGAAAGTGAGTACGACGATAAAATGAAAGAAAGGAACGAAAGAAAATCCATTGCAGATTTCAATACAATAAACTCTGAAATATATGTATTTACCAAATAAAGATAAGACCTCTAAAATGTTCCATTTTCTAGACTTACTTCCATCAAACCCATTTTTTGTTTCTCCAGGCAAGGCTACACAAATACTCAAATGAAACTTGGCATTCTGGGACAAAATGGTACAGTGTATTGCAAACCAATGCAGTGTATAAACATGGACTAGATCATAATGGCAAATAAGGTAGTGTGCTGAGCTGATGTATGCACAGCAATGGCCATGTATTTGCATTCGGAGAGCGTTGGGGAGAGAAAGTACAGGAAATGGGGAATGTTCGTGAGAAAAACACATAAATAGAGACATAGAGAGAGATAGAGAGTGGGAAGGGGAGAAAGAAAAAGAGAGACAGAGAGAGGAGAGATGAAAAAAGAAAAAAAGAGAGAGAGAGAGAGGGGAGATGAAAAAAGAAAGAGAGAGAGACAGACAGAGAGAGAGAGAGAGAGAGGAGATAAAGAAAGAGAGTATGGAGCAAAAATATTCAAAAAAATAAAACAAAAAGGGGAGTAAAAAGGGAGAGGTGGCAATTAAAATGGAGGTACAGACAAAAAGAGAAGGAAAACAAATGCAGTGGGTGGGCGATCAGAATACAAATACACAAATGCAATAAAATTAAAAAACTAATCGTTAAATGGGCTTGTCCTAAAATAATACTACTGATTAAATAAAATAATATAATGTAAAATTCATCAACACAAGAAGATCTTAAAATGTCAAATCAAACCATCAGATTGAACATCAAATTGTTCTCAGTATGGCAATTAGGTGAAAATTAATTTATCTTCAGTAGATTGAGACTTCCTCTGTATAACACTGATCTTCATACACAAACGATCCCTCACTTCATAATTACACTAACAAAGCAATTTATATGTACAAGCTACTTACGGTAGGGACTGGGTTTCATTGCAATGATTTTTGTGCTGTCCAAAGACGATTTTTTAAAATACGAAATATGAAATCAGCGTCACAAATTGATTAACACAAGGAGCCTCATTGCTTTATTATTAGATAATCAGAGTAAAAAATACTGACACTTCAGACAAAGAATTTGAGTCGGTATGAAATATCAACAAACACCTTCATTCTTTAAACGCCCCGGTGTATTTTTTTCTATTGACCATTGCTATATATAGCTTGAGACAATAAATACAACTTGGTGAAAGGAAATATTTATGCTTGTTGTAAGAAATAAGAAAATGTCATTACTCGAGAATACTCAAGCAACAATTTCCATGATACCAGGCTAAAGGTGAACAAGTACATACGCCCAGTAGGAGGTTACTTTAATGCAGGGGTTTTAGGGATCAACGTGCCCTGATCATGTGTAAATGCGCTCAGGTATCTATCAGATTTAGTCATGCAGAAATAGAGCTATGCCAAATTATTGAACATCTTGCAGGATACAGAGATATCAAAGCATGTGACAGCACGTATAATCTGTTGAGAGAGGTAGAAGGGAGTTGAAATGATAGATTAACGCCCTTCTGATTCTAAGCTGACAATAAACTGATTGCCCGAGTATTACCTTTCAAAGCACGTTTCTCCATCATCAACTACAACATACCATCTGAGAAGCTGAATGTGCAAGGTTGAAACACACATGTAATCCTATTTTCGTTACTGCCTGAAAATAGCAGTATTGGTATGAATCAGATAATTTAGTTTGATGTGCATGAATACAACACCATACTCTAAAAACATGAATCAAAGTCAGTTTCTGCATTAAGTCAGCTAAAACCAGAATTACCAGTTAGCACACAATACGCCCAAATGAATCAGGAGAGATTAATTCCATCTTTTAGCGAGTCATTTCAATCTTGCGGCCAATCATTCCCTTCTATGAAAATCAGACCGTGCGGAAGAGATCTCTAAGCAATGATTTTGTGCCGTGAATAGGGAAGCTCCATTACCATAAATTGACCTCCCTTTTACCAAGGTGGTAGCCTAACCATCAGACACAACCAGTCATTTCTCTGGAGTGTCAGCTCAGGGACAGACTATGGAAGGATGTCAATGTCTTTTCACCTGGGAACAATCAGTGGAGTATTGCCAATTCACACCCCCAAAATCAAATCACACCCAGGAAATCAACGTTTATTTTAAATTAAATGAATAAAGCAATTCAACATTGCATATCTTGTCACCATTAGGAGATTCTCCGGGGCACACATTTATGCAGTACATATATTCATCCTCTTTGTGAGGGATAATCATGAATGCAACTAGAAAAGGCCTTCACCTTCATTTAGGTCCAGGATGTGTACATTGGTGTCTAACGGTGTTTCCTAACATGTTAGGTAGCATGCAGATATGGACATCACCCACAGCTTTTCATGTTACAACTGACGAGATCGACATCATACTGACCACAGACACGGATGTCTAAAGAGGCAAGATGGCTCAGTTGTAAAGCGTCTGCCTGTCGAACCAAAAATCGTGGGTTTGAATCCAACACAGGGGGATGACTGAAGCCTGCGTTGTGTTAACCTCCCTCCCCCTCCCCCTCCCCTCTTTCATATGCACAGGCTATGTTTAATACAGTGGAAAACACTCTGTCTATTGGATAGGATGTTAAATGGAGGCCCAGCTTATAGGAGAGTCATGACCTTTGTAACGTTAAGAACCCACTGCACTATTTGTATAAGAGTAGGGGAAACCCTGGTGTAGTGGTCCACCTGCACAGCTCTATCAGTTATACCGGGAGGAGAGACCTGAGGGTTACAGTGATTCAGTTGGCTTTTTCACCTCCCCTGGCAAAGGTGACGCCAAATATTTAATGATTTATATAAATAACAAATTTCCTAAAAAATGGTCATGATTTTGTTGATGATTGGTTATATTGATGTTATCAGATGTATCATTACATACATGTGATTTCAAGATGACCGATCCTTTTGGGGGCAATATTTTGTCATAAATTAAACGCAAAATAAGCAAAGTTATAATTATGTAGTTCAATAGAGCTCTTGTATCTTGTCTATGCTACTAATTGCTACAGACAAAAAAAAAATTAACTTTCAAGGACTTGCTGAGTAGATTGATCTATGATTTGAAAGCATCAAGAAATCAATATTCAGCTTCCCAACAACATGTTCTATTGCTACATGTAAGTATATCGTTTGGTCAAAACAAAAGACAACTATGTGGACTAGGCTTTCAGCCTCTGTATGCACCTATAACTCTTCAAAATGTCTATGATAATTTGCAATTTCCCAATTATTGAGCCAGCATTCAAGAGAGATCTAAATACATGTACAGGTAAACATAAATTAAAAAGTTTCCATCAAAATTACCGCATGTATTGCATTCAAAGATGGAACACAACTTTGATTTTCAACATCATCTTTCTAGCTTTGATTGCACAAGCTGGCACAAGCAAGACTCCAATTTTAATACTTTTAAATACTTTTTAATACTCACTATATCCCCTGATTCGAATTTGTATTGTATTTTACCACAATTTTCCAATGTTAAAGTTTATTAAATTCACGTATCTGTATACATTTTATTTGTTTTGATGTAAACATTTATTCATTTTTGCTAGCAATATTTCATAT